>JAHZNK010001013.1:0-13681 GCA_027744615.1 Lepidocyrtus cf. nigrosetosus NNG-2020 | reverse complement strand
TGTTTCTAGAATGTAATTGATTTAGTATTACATTTTTTGCAATTAAAACTTACTAAATGTATCGATAAAGTGCGTTGTGCAAGGAAACTTGCACTGCAATATTGACATTTAAAAGGGCGTGCTGTTTGTGAATGTACGCTGTTTTCCTAGGATAATTCAAAACAAGAAGGATTTAACAAAAGAAAATTGGTATTTTCGAACAATTGATAAATATGTAGAGAACGTACATGTCTATTGAGGTTCGCAACATTGACAAACGTCGTCCCGCAATATTTGCATGGATATGTACGGTTCCTCTTTTTATTTTTAGCTAATCTTTTCCTTTTGCCAGTTTTATTCTGACTATCCAAGTCACTATCAATTTCATTGACAATACCGATGCTGAGATCTTCAGAGAGTTTCTCCTTCTTTACAGTAAAAGATGTTGCAGGATTCTCTCTGTGAACTGTTTGTAACTGCAAAATACGATTAAGATAGGGTAATATAATAAATACTACAGCAAACTTTTATATTTTTACAAACTAATTCCTTGAGGTAACTCACATGGGATTTAATTTTTGCTAACACAATGGATTTATGCTTGCATAACTTGCATTCGTAAGGTCTCACTCCGGTATGACACATCATCTTTTTAAATAAGCATAAAAGTAATTATACCAAATTATGTTAAGTTGTATTATTTTAAATAGGGTAGAAGCGGTATTTTTTGACAGCAGAATTAGCTTTTAATTTACTTACGTGTATTTTTAAGTTGGTAACGGTTCAGCAATTTCCCACAAATTGTGCAAGGATACTTTCCATTTATTGTGAGGGTCCTGTTATGCACAACTGTTTCCTTTCAAATGTATTCAAAAACAATTCATTAGATTTATAAATGTGTATATTACAAAAATTACCTTGAAAAATTGAAATAGTTTTAGTTGGGTAAACACCCTAGCATATTTATAGTGACGTCTGTTTGCTATAAATGATTTATAACTCTTTAAATAACTTACATGTCTATGAAGTTGACCTGCGTTCTGAAAGGCACACCTACATTTAGAACACTTGAATTGTCTTTCTTCGTTATGAAGGTTAAAGTACTAAACAAAGAAGAAGCATAAATATTAAAAATATTTCGTTCCAGACCATGCAAATACTTAATAATTGGGCGGAAATGGTGGTCAAATTACATGGGCTTTAATATTGCCAGGATAAACGTGCTTATATGGGCATTGGGTACATTTGTAGCGATCCCCTACTTTCTTGCAAATATCTCGGCTTTTAGGATTCAACTCTGTTTTGATGAGTATTTTGTCACTATTCCTAATCGTCTGTTTATTTTTCAGGCTCTGATTCTTCAGTTTTACATCTACCCCGAAATGAATTGTTTTCACCTATGCGTTAGAAATACGAGGAATTAAAGTTTGGAATCACAAGGTAATATTTTTATAAGCAAATAAAATTGCGCACATGTTTTTTCAGTTGGTTTTCCTCCGTTGCTTTGTATTCACATTGCTGGCATTGAAAGGGCTTTTCCTTGGTATGACGATACCTTACCTGGAGTTAAAACTAAACTTATTGCATTGTATATTATAACATAAATTACTGAACAATTTAACTTACATGGATAGCAAGATGGTATCTATTGAACAGTTTGCCACAAAATCTACAAGGATACTTTCCATTTATTGTTAGATCCTTGTTATGCACGAGCGTTTTCTTTCATGAACATATTATATTACTAATTATAAACTCTTTAGTTAATTTAATTGGCATTAAATTAAAATATTTTAGAGGGCTCACGTGTCTATTTAGTTGTCCGACATTATTGAATGCTAAGGTACACTTGGAGCATCTATATGGTCTTGTTGGATCATGAACCGTCGAATACTAAAATAAAATATACGTATAGAATAGTAGTTTACTAATAAATAAATAATTAGAGCTAGTTAGCATTCATTTGAATTGTTCATAGCTTAAATTACATGTCTGCCGAGATCACCACGCTTTAATAATTTTCCACAGATTTTGCACGGATACTTTCCGTTAATTGTCTCATTGTGAACAATCGTTTGCTAAAATAGAAACTTTCAATTACAATATTGATAGCATAGGTAATATTTTTGGCATTAAAAGTAGATGAATACGTGTCTTCGAAGGAATGAAATGCTGTCATAAAAATAGTCGCATTTATCGCATTTAAATGGCTTAGTCTCATCATGGGTATTTGCAATCTATAAAAATGACAGGTTGGAAAATATTTAGTAAGCTATTAAGTATTTTGTAAACAGCAAATCTATTTTATTATTATAATTCTTAAATTCAGTAACTTACATGTCTTTTAACGGTTGCAGAGTCAGCAGAACTGTACTTGCACTTTGGGCATTTAAAAATACCATTGCGAGTTTTTTTAGCGTAAGCTTTTTTGTTCCTATGAACTTGTTTATTTTCTAGTTGACCATCATCGTCAGGAATTTTCCATTCATGTGTGAATAGCTAAAGAATAGCAATTTTAAGAATTTAGTAAATTGAAAGCAAAATGAGAACTTACGTTTATATTTTTATTATTAGAACTTACATGATTTTTAAATATTTCCGTTTGGGAAAATCTGTCCAAGCAAAATGGACATTTGTAAATACCAACCACTTCGCCGGTCGGTTGTCTTTCTGGAGTTTTGTTAATGCTCGTCTCATTGAGAAAATAATTTTGATCTTCTTCTTTAACTGTGAACATTCTTATATCCTTAGATATTTATGTAGTAGTGGCTAGGTTTAAAAAACGGTGAAGAACACCGTTATTGGCAAAGTTTTTAAATTTGATCTTCTACCAACAACTTTTTAAATTCTAAAATTTAAACAGCACTAGCAACAGGCATAAAATATTCTAGTGTATATTTCACTTTTTCTGCTTTTTTCAAACAAAAATGTGTGCATGCTCATAAGACAATGTTATAGAATGTATCATAGTTGTACAAATCTCTTACTTGCCATGCTTTCTGCTCACTGAAGACGCATTTGTTTTGGTGAAAGTCATGCTGAACCTTCAACCCTTCTAATGATAGGAGATTCAAAGTTTGTTCAGAAAGGAAAAAGGGTATTCAATGAAAAGGTTGCACAAACAGAAATAAGAAGAAATAGAATAGAGATTTCTACCACTTACCACCATACCATCCAAACTTGTGTTTGGTATGTATTGTCCCAATTTCCCTACAATACACATGAAGGCCTCATGGATAAGACAAAGGACAAAATAGAGTCAAGGTTGAATGTTTATCACTATTATCACATTGCGATATGATTTCGGGAAGGTTGCAAGAAATAATGTTTACCATCCACAATAAATGCTGAGCAAAAAATAATGTTTTCCCATCTCTGTTTTATGTACCCTTTATTGTTCAATTCATTTACTTTTATTGCTTTTAATATTCTTTTCTCCCAAATCTTCAAGAATTTTTCATTCGTCAATTATGTTAAAATCAAATTTCAATTTAATATGCTGTTTTTTATAATGACAAAGATTGTCGAAAAGAAACTTTTTTATAACTATTAAATTTTGAGCATTAGAAATTACATTACAAATTTGGAAAAAATAATGCAACAGAACAACAAATTATTCGACTCTGCCTACTTTATGCTTGTTTTCAATAAATTCTGTCAAAAAAGTAAAAATAATTTTCATAAGAAACACTTGAAAGTATGTATAACTGTGCCCTTGCTTAACTACCGGTCATAAAAAGTACACAGTCTTTAAAACCAGGAAACACGTTTGCTAAAGCCGACATCAAGATTTAGTTGTGGTAGAAAGGAATCAAGGTGGGATTCTCTCTCAAAACAAAGCGTGACACATTTTATTACCCATGTAAACATTATAGTTGGCAATTTTACAGATTTAAGAAAGCATTTCATTCATGATCTAACATTTAAAAAATTTCCGAACATCTGCTAATCCAATACTTTCTTTCGCATATAAACCACCTCCTACGCATTTTCGTACTTTTTTTGTGTTTACATTCTCATTTTCATGTACCAAATTTTTGCAACAAAAAAACCACTTATTTCTACAAAATGATTTCAGTTTGAAAGTAAAACGCCAACTGGATGGAAGTCTGGAAAGTGACAAGAAAAACTTAATAAAACTAAGAAATCATGCCACGGGAAATTAAATTATCAGGTAATTATAATTTGCCTAGGTTAATTCTAGCTTGCATGTAGTGCAATTATTTATTTTTTGTTCAGACGCTCGAGAAGTGGCTATCATAGAATATAATAAAATCAGGAGGAAAAATGGACTCCCAAATATTATTGGTGAGGCGGAAATGGACAACGCTGCCCAACAACACGCGGAATATCTTCTAAAGGAAGGTAAATTTGAGACGACGACGATGGGGAACAAGTACACTTGTAACATCGCCACATCCGCTGACGCCCGGTTGTTAGACGCTGTTAAGGACATGATTGAAAGGTTAAACAAAATGAAAGACAAGCAACACTATCTTAAAGAAGGTGTTAACAAAATGGGGTTGGGAGTAGTGAAAAACGAAGAAAAAAAGAATTGGATCTTTGTCATGTTTTATGGAAAAAAGTAAATCATTTTTGGATTATTCCTGTATTGTGTTCAGTTCAGTTTTAGCATGTTAATTATTTGCCAAATAATGAAAACTAACTACAATTTCAACTGTTTAATTATGTAAAATGTGCTATGTAAATATATAAATACTTTTATAACCGTGTAACAGTTTTTTCGTAATAATAAAGGTGATGAAGATATCTAAATTTGTTTTTCTTGATTGTGCATAAATATTTTCATTAAAATACGTCTCTTTACACATTTCTTCTACAGTTTGTATTGGATAAATTGGGGTGTAGCCAATAAAAAGGAAGATAAAAAATAATGAGATGAAACATTCCAACAATTTTTTGTTTCCATTTCCCGTTACATCTGAATCATTCATATTCTCAATTCAAGAAAAGAAGGTAAAGACGAGCTGAAGTGGCACACCAAATGGCAAGTTAAAGTGGTAATAAAATGAAATGTTGTGAAATGTTCTAAAAATGTAAATAAGAGCATATTCTCAGGTATCACATAAGTGCATATTTCACACAACGAATTCCATTTCCCTGAATTATTAATGTGCAAAATTTGCTAGAATCTAGCATTTTTTAAAAGACAAGATGTACTTGATATGACACACATTCTTTTGGTTTATTTTTTCAACGATAAATAAGGTGATGATGATATTATATCTGTCAGAATATGTTTGCTGTTTCAAATAACCCCAGAATACCCATTATGAAGAAAAGCATTATTAAAGCCCATTTAAAATGAATATTTTCTTTTAGACAGCCTAAATGAAGGAAATAAATAATTTAGTTACATATCTTGTTAAGTTGCAATTTCCCAAGTAAAGTTCGCTCATATTTGGCAGTTTTTAAGGATTAAAGGTTTCTTATGAAGGTTTCATGTTTTATGCAGTTTTATCCCATCAAATATCGAACCGGTATATTATTTGCATGTGAGCAAAATGCCAAATATGCTTTTTTTTGTTCTTGGCTCATGTTTGTACATTTTATAATATATACCGTTCACCTTCACGAAGCTTAAATTCCAAAGACTTAATTAAATTTAAAGTGACAGGTCATCCTAAGTGACTATTTGATGATATGCAATTCATAATTACGGTTTTGGAAAGCTTGATCATGGATTGTTTTTATGATTCAGGAGTACTATTTACTATCGGTTAGGCTTTATCCTATAATCAAACGTTTTTGTAACTTGATAGCAAGTTAAAAACACATTTCATGTCTGTTACGACTCTTTTGGTCTGCAGACCAATTGTCACCATCAATTATGATCCATGAAAAATATTTATGCATATTTGCTTTGTAAAGTTAACTAATTTTTAATGAGAAATTATTTTAACATCATGCCATTAACCCGAAATATTTCTATTTTGCCAACGTTTGAATATTATGCATCTTGTTTTACTATGGAATAAGTAAACCTTTTTCTGTAAAAACAAGACTTCGGATATTATTTCTTTTAATAAAGTCATAATTGCCATTTAATTTCTTTTTCTTCTGCACTTAATCTATAAACAAAAAATAGAATTGCAATAATATACATTTCGAAAGTACAAAAATATAAGTGGTCAATTAGATTTTGAAGACGGTTAACAGTTTAACCATTTAGCAGCTTCGGCTTTTTATCTTTATACTCTTCCAAAGATTGCCGTTCCATTGGAACAACAAAAACTTTAACTTCCTCAGTTTCGCATTCCATTTGATCTTTTATCTTCTGGCAATTGTCGTAATCATCGTCAAGTGAATTTGATTCGTTAGTTTCATTATGATTTTGATCAGCGTGATTGTTTGAGACAATACCAGTTTCGTTTTCTTGATAATCCATTGGAGTGACCGAACTCCGCTGGGTAGCAGACGTGTCAGGGCTAACAGCAACTTTTGTAAAATTCTTTTGTCCAGGATCCTTCACCAAAGTGATGATAACAATTTTTCTTTGGCTGTTTTCGCCGCTGTCACCAGAACCGTCAGGACTTGCTACAGTGTTGCCGCTATTTCTGATAATTTTCATTTTATAAGGAAGTGAAGCCTTACCGTTGCTGTCTTTATGGCTCTGTCGAATGTGTATTTTTAACTGACTAGGCAGTGTCTTCATTGCAGGACAATATCCGCATTTATACTTCAAGCCTTCATGAACGGTATCTTTGTGAATTTTTAGACTGTTGTAGTGCCGATAAGTCTTCTTGCAAATGTTACATGCGAAAGGTCGTTGCTGAATATTTCCAATCAATGAAGGTATTTTCTGTGTGAATGTCTTTGTTATCTCCAAATTATTCTTGCCCAGTTGTCCTTTTGACGACGCTGTACAATGTTCTTCTTCATTTCCTTCGTTATTCATGTTGGTAATTTGACTCACTTCTACATTTGAGTTTTTACTGATAATGTTCATCTTGAATGGACGTGGTGCTCCACTTTCGTCCCTGTGGCTTTGTGTAATATGTTGGACGAGGGCGCCCGACTGAGTACGAGTTTTAGGACAATACCCGCACTTAAAAAGTAGACCCTCGTGGGTGATTTGCTTATGCTCCGTCAGCGCCTGCTTACTTCCAAAGCTTTTATTGCAAATGTCACATGAAAACGGCAATGGTGACAAAGCGGGTACGGATGATGATTGATTACCCGACTTGTTGATCTGGCACGGTTTCTGATGGCGTCTGAATATAATAATGCTTGTGAATTGTTTCTTACAAAACCGACACTTGAGTTCTTTCCTAGACGGGGAAGAAGTAGTAAGTCCAGTTTTATTTTCTCCGTTTTGATTCGTAGCCGCAGATGCCGGTAACTCGAAAGCGCTTCTACGACGCTTAGTATTAGGAGAATCCAAAAATATAACTTCTAGCTCATCATTGCCATGCTTCAATCGGGAAGTCTTCCCCTTGTCATTCTGCAAAGGTTGATCACATTTCTTAAGTTGGAGCTTTGGGAAGGAATTGATTAGTTTTCGATTACCTACAAAAATGAAAAAAATTAAGCATTGCATGAAGGTTTAAAATTAAAAACACAATTCCGTTCAATTCGGTAAGGAAGGATGAAACGCTTACAATTTTCAATCAGTCTTGTTTTCATATCCGAAATGAATTTAACAGAAACCTCAGTCCCTGACGCAATTTCTGCCAAATTGTTTACTCGTGCTGGGACACGCTCCGCACAGTACATGATGTTCTTTAATGTCAAAACCTTCCAGTTAAGAAGTAACTCAATCATTTCCATGTCCTTAAAGAGGTTACAAAAATCTTCCATGATTTTAAAACATTCTTCACAAGTGCCAAGTGTTCCATTGTTGATAGATTCTTCAATCAAACTGTTGTCACCATTTCTAACATTTCGTTGCTCCAAGTACCTTCCAAACATCTTCCAGAATTTTTTCAACAGTGATTTCTCCTCATTACTAACCACCTTGTCATGATGATTAGGGTTATCGGAGTCTTTGCAGTATTTCTTGTAGCATATTATGCAACAAGATTTGCTCCGAATTGATTCCATATTCAAATATTAAATTACTTTCTAGTTTAAAGTTTAATTAAATTAAGTATTAATGATTGATTACACTACACGTGTCTACGCATTCCTTTCCTGTTCCCCACCAAAACACGAATGCATTGAAGCCAAGTCAAAAAAAGCATGCCACATACAGCTGTTGTTGTACTTACATAATACAGTCGAACTCCGGTATAACGGCCTTAGATATAACGAATCTGTAACTATAACGAACACTACTTGCCTGTCACCCTAATGCTATATAACGAACTTTTTACATAAATTTGTACACTGTTAAAAATCTATGCTATATAAAGAACTTGTCAACTTATGAGAAACACACAGGAAATAAGCCTGTATGTAGTATGTCATTTAATTTTTAAAACAAGTCACATTAGATATAACGAACAGTTCGTTATAGGTATAGCGAACTGTAGCTAAAACGAACCATTTTTCTGTCGCCCTGTGAGATTCGTTATGCCGGAGTTCGACTGTAATTGTAAATGTACAAATTGTACCTTAGATTCTCACTTTGACATCTTTTACATCCAAACCAACTCAAAAACTAAAGGCCATACGCTCGTTAAACCAGAGACTCTGCAAAATTTTAAAGGTCCCGGGCACAGCAACAGCCAATCACAAGCCTCCTTTCAGTTAAAAGCATTGTATTGTAAATGCACTTTGGCATCATCACTTTAAGTGCTTTTAACTGAATACAGGCTTCTGATTGGCTGTTGAAATTTTAAAATTTTGCAGAGTCTCTGGTTTAACGAGCGTATGGCCTTTAATGGGGCACTATGAGATTAATTAGATTCTAAACATTAAATCAACTTAAGTTTGTGTCGTGTTTGCAGTCTACATCAGTTAGTTAATTAAGCAAAAAATTGTGTCCCACTACAGCTAAATTTATTACATAACTTTAACTTATTATGCAAATTTTGATAACTGTTAGTATTTCAAGGACGAAGAAGAAAAAGGTAATGGAAATTCCTCCCATCCAATACAAAAAGATAACAAAAAATACTTCAAAATAATCCACACCCGACTTTTTACTGCTTCTTTTCTTTTTCGAACAATTTCCCAAGCAATTAATCAACTTATTCTTTAATGTAGCTTCGGATATCCCTTTCGAGTTTTTTAAAAGATATGTCGGCATAATTTTGGTAATCCAAAGGACATTGTAATATGTGCTTGTCGCAGTCATAAACTTTTCCCAGCGATCATGCAATCCAGCTTCTTTGATTTGCAAAATATTTCGTAAAATAAACGGCATGAAATAGTTTCCCCAGATGGAGTAGTAAGTGTAATAATTTAGCAACGGAACTTCAACCGGTTTCGCTACGTAATAATCTTTGCCAATTATTCGAAGGGTCATTGAAAATGTCCTTAAATCTAATCTAGTTTCATCCAGAACTGCAAACGATGATCCTAACTCAACTTCCTCAGTTTCATTTCCGGTTAGTTCTTCACCCGTATCTCGTATCTTTGCAGATTGGTTAACCAGTGCTCCGTAAAGGAAGTCATCGAAAAGAAACCATTTCAGTTTTTCAGCAATCCTTCCATACGATGAAGCTTCCGTCGTAAATAGGTTTTGTTCATCTTTAAATCTTGACATTTCAGAGATTATGCAAGAAAATGATGTGCTATTGTGCATACACGAAGCAAACGTTGAAACTGTCAAGTTGGCCTTGTCCAAATGATTCAGATCGTTTGGGGTTAATGGAGAAACTGTGTAAGTTAAAGATGAAAATATGATTGCTTGATACTCCTGTGAAATAACAAGAGCTGCAATACTCCATCCTAGCCAAACTCCCATCATAAATACCTTTTTAATCTTTAAAACGCTGCGCGCAGTTGGCTTTTGATTGATTAAGAGGTGGCTTAGACTTAACCAAACTTTGATAACGGTTTTAATCCAAACTCTCCATTTTATTTTCGAGAGACTTTCTCCATTGAAAGAAAGCATAACCGCTGTTAGAAAACTAGTGGATATCAACGAACCCCATATGTTTAATGGGAAAGGTCTGATAAGTCCATCTCCTCTTCGTTTCCCTTCCAACTGTGAATGATTTCGTAGAATGACTACGAATGAATGTTCAACTGCAGAATATCTTTCGTAACATTTTTGGTAAAAACTGGGCTTCGTACAAAACGTGCTTGTATAAACTAGAGAAATAAATTGTGATCCACCTTTCTCCATGAAATTGTCCTTGATAGTGAAATTAAACTTGAGAGCTATAAGAAGCATGCTGCAGTCACCGGAGCTGATACTTATGAAACTTTGGGTATACATTCGACAAACTTGTGAAGGGTCCCCGTTTACAGCATATTTTCTAAGATTTATGGCATTATGCATCGTAATGAAATTACGTTTCTTGTCTGTTTGCAAAATCCTCCAATGCTTTTCTAGGTCAGCTCGTTCTAATTTCTGTATCATAAGAATACTAATTTCAGGTTCATTTGAAATATCTTTACAACCCTGAGGACACAGAAGGAACCCGTTGTTGAAACCATTCAAAACAAAGAAAATTGCTCCGGGTATAAATACGTCCGCAACAAGGTGTTCAAGTCTTCTTATTGTAGATTTCCAAAAAGTTCTTCTGTTTAAAACGATCCACACAAAGTTTGGAGTAAGTGTTGCATAATCCTGAAGTATCTCGTCGTCAAATACATTAATTCTAGATTCTAAAGCTATCCTAACAGTGCATGGAGAAAGCTTTTGGAAACTTGAATAATAAGTTTGGTTTATTTGTCGAGGTTGTGGGTTTTCGTCTGGAAATTTTTGTATTTTTATCGAAAGCAGGATTTTATTTAAGTGAAAGTTTTCAAGGAGAAAGTAAATTTCATTTTTGTCCTTTTTTGGAAGGGGTTTAACTGAAAACTTTTCGGTAGTAAAGCAGGATTTTATTTAAGTGAAAGTTTTCAAGGAGAAAGTAAATTTCATTTTTGTCCTTTTTTGGAAGGGGTTTAACTGAAAACACTGTCGGAACCAAATTTTCTGTAGATTCTTCGAATGTAAAAGTGCTGCTAGTATTATCGAGGTTGTCCAATGAAAAGTAATGAAAGTATACAAAACTGCAGTCACGGAATGCATAAAGTAAGTCGGGAAATACTATATTAGACAAAAGATTGGAAGATGTTGCAATACGGGATAATATGACAATCAAAATTGAAACCAAAAAATAACGTAGTTTCATCATTAAATATTAATGCTTTACTTTTTCGTTTGATACGAATATTGTTTAAAGCGTCTTTGTTTTTGTTGATGGGAAAGCAGAGACCGAGACCATAATTTCAGCTATATGAGGATAGTCAAAAAAGTTTTCCTTTCAATTTTGTAGGCAATACTTCTGAATGTCAACTGTATAACATGTTTTATTCTATTTAAATTTTTGAAGATCACTTCAAAAGGTAAATACAAATACCATTCAAACTGAAGTGCAGCAAAAATTGTCTGTTGGAAGAAAATAACTGACGATGAGAGGACTGTCTTGAAAAGCCAGTGGATTCTCTCCACACCCTGATCTTCTTTGGTAAACATTATTCCTTCGGTTTATTCAATAACGATGGATCATTATTTATGTAAACGTTAAAACTCGCCGTTTGTTTTTATACACGTGTGCGCGTTTGCTTTAATTTAGTACTTTCTCCTTGCATATACAATAGTATTAAAATTAATCTAACAGTTATGGAAATTAAGGAGGCACGACAAATGATATGAAAAGAAGGAAAATGTGTATGCCTGTTGTAGGATTCCCGTAGAGCCAAAAGGAGAAAGGAGGAGTGACTGATGTAGCAGATGAAGTTATTAAACTTACTTTTCTTGATTTCAGTAAATAAAAAGAGCACCATTTAAAATATTTTTCCCTTCGCATAATTAAATTTTTGTCATATTTGTACTTTCGTTTCAACTGTTTTATTTTTCCATGTTTTTGAGACGTACAATGAAAGCGATGCAGTACAATTGCGAGTATAAAACTTAATTATACATTAGTTTAAATATCTTATTATTATCTGTACATAAAAATATACAACGGCAATTCTATGTCCTTATTTGTTACTCATCGTCGTCGTCATCCTCGGATCCTCCCAAAGTAACAATATATTTGAGTCCTTTAAGTGTCATTTTACCCCCGGTCACAACAGCCCCGACAGATGAAGAGACAACTGTAGAAGTTCCAGAGAGAACCAAGGCAGGAGTTACCCCATATTTATATGCGACAGCCGCGGAAGCTGCCGTTGCTACTACTGGAACACCGATCGTTACACCTGAACATAAAAATTAAAAGAATTTACTTAACATAACTTGTAATTTCATCATCGCTCATTCCGTTCTATTGCATGCAATGAACTAAAGCATTTGTAACGAAGTGTGACCTGCTGCAGTGGCTCCAACCGTGCCAAGATTAGAGGCAACCCAACTTCCAGCGGAAACAATCGCCCAGCCAACTGACGCCATTTTAATCTCAATTATAAGTATTTGAGATTGAAATCCAATCAATTTGCCACTCAAGAGTTGGTGCAGGAATTTTTTTTATCAAAACATCAACTGATTTTCTTGTAAAGTCGAATTGTATAAAGGTTTTATCAGAAACCAATGTTTTTTCTTGAATAATCACTTTACTTTGTTATGCCCTGAAACTTTCTAGCTCTGTTTAAGTATCTCGTATGATTATCAATTCACAATTAATTAAGAAAGACACATCGACATCGCTTCACATTTGTTCTTCATGTTTCGAATTTTTAACCTTTATTCTTGGAATTTTAATTAATTAAAAGGTTGGCAGCAGGAAAGGTTGTTTGATTACTAATTCAGTTAACTGCAAAAATATTTATAAAGCGAAATGCGTAGTTAAAATCATCTGTGTTCTTTCTCACATGGTACGTATATTCAAGCTCGTATTTTTCATAGTATACCTATGTTCAACACAAAGGCAGGATATATATTTACTCCATAGTATATGTATGACCCATGTCTATAACTATTGAACTGAAATGATATGAAGATGACTTTGTGTTTTGTATAGTTCGCACGATCTTTGGCTCGAACTTGTTAGGTTGGTTGGTTGGGACTCTCTTGCATGTGATGATGGTGGTATGATCATTGATCATAGGCACACTATTTAGCTTCATATATTTTATGTGCAAAATCTTTGCAAAAGATAACGTAGTGCACAAGAAGGGACGGACGGGAGGCACAAGTGCAATGTTCATGAATCATGAAAAAAGTCGCATCTAAAGAAAGTTTCAATCATGATTGCAACAACTGAAATTGAAAAATCACTTTATTAAATAAAATGCTATAACATTCATACTTTAAAATAGAAGTCGGATGATAACTATATAGTCAAACTATAAAACGATTATATAAAATTGTCGTGATTGATACCAATAATACTTTCACTTTGGAATGCATCATTTTCATCTTAACTGCAAATTTTGAGATGTAATGTAAGAGCTGGCAAATTGTATTTGAGGATGTTACATTTAGGGCAAGGATGGTAGGACTCTTTATGTTTTTGCTTAACATGGGCCAGGAGCTTATCTTTTGTTGAAAAAGTACTTGTTTTGGTGACCTTGGAGCATTTCATACAATAAAATGAGGATGATTCAGGGTTTTTCTTTGAAGGTTGCTTCCCTGGTT
>JAHZNK010001012.1:0-11689 GCA_027744615.1 Lepidocyrtus cf. nigrosetosus NNG-2020 | reverse complement strand
GTTGTAAGTGGACTTGCCTTTTCGTCTGTGCGAATGCTTTCCATTTCTTCCCATCTCTGCCATTTTATTGCTTGTTACACGACGGATCGATCGACCACATTTCATTTGCAATTTCAATACACCTGAGCTCCTTTTCCTTACGGTGTTCTTACGTAATATTTATCATACAGCAATCGTAATGTAAAGTCACGGTGAGCTCAGGTCAAACCAATTCAATTTACCTGATGTGAACCTTACCAGGATAGTAAAATGTTTGAAATGAACAAATATAATCTAATAAAAAGTTTTTCATTGTAAAAATGCAAAGAAGGGCAAATTCGTGGAATGAAATTCTAGGCAAAAACTATGGACTCTTTCAAAAAGCATTCTAAAATATAGAGAAAGAAAACATTGGTATTCTAAAATCGTAAAACACCACATTGTATTAGAAATCCGAATTCGGAGTTTTTGCGCTTGTTTTGTAAGATTTGATTTGTTTGCTGCAGTATGCTAAGCATTGAACTAAAACATACTTCTGAATGGCAAATTAAAATATAGTGTTAAATCAACCAGCACAGACCAATTCACTATTTTATGCAATGCAGAGAATTAAAGTAAATCAATTAAATATTATAAAAAATTGAAAAAATTCTGAGATCGCCAGTATGGAAGCATCGTAAATATTGGCAAATATGTACCATAAACTTCAATGAAATTGACTGGTTTCTGCGCTCTGTCCATCGCATCCCCAAAATTCGTGAGTGTCCAATGCTTCTTTAAATCCCAAATGGTCAATAAACTATGCCTAGTTGTTAAAAGTCTAAATTTGAACGCAGAGCACTATCATATATGCATGGAAATTTTACTTTTTACAAACTTTTGGTTTGCTAGTTAGCGCTAAGCAGGCTTGCAGTCATTAGATATTGGTCCTCCCTTTTATCATAATATATGCTCGGAATTTAGGAAAATGTACTCCAACTTTTTAAAATGAAGCTAAACAGGACACTCAAAGCAAAGGCAAAACAAATATCTGACGGTTTACCCTATAAATTTTATTCGCATGAAAAATTTGTTGTCGCTTCAGTGACTTGTTAGTCACATTTGCTTCTATCCGTACACCCATTAAGTAGTAGCCTTGCATTTTCATCTCGTCTGCAGTGCTGTTCTTATAATGGAGTAGCTGTAAGGAATTGTTAACAATTTTAGCGTCCCGCGTAAAACATTCGCTGCACAGATTCTCATTCATAACAGGAAGTTGAAGTTCGGATGTCAAACATCGTTTGTTTTGTACGGTCTAATAATTATAAACATAAAAGAGACCAAAGNATAAAAGAGACCAAAGCCTTTCACGAGAATGCCGCTACTAAAAGGTTGTAAAATAAAAGGTGACAGCTAGGCTAACCTCAAAATGCAAAATATGGATAAAAGCATAATATACGTCATGTAGATAGAGTAGGTAAATTAGTTTTTTGCTTTTTAAGACTTGTTGTCCCTAAATAATCCTTGAAATAAGGAATCAAAATATTGCAAGTCATACCACGGAAATGATTTAAAAGTAGCCGTTTAATAAATGAGTATAATAAACATATAAGGATTTCGGACTAATATATCTAAATAAAAATGGAAAAAATTAATTTAATTTTTTGTAAATTTGTATAAGATTTAAGAAAGTTTTAAAATGTTTTCTCAAACTTAACAAAATAGCAGCACAACATTGTAAATGCGTCCCAAATAAGGAAATGCGTTATTCTAGTAAAATGAACGATAAAGAAGTAATAGTATGCTAAACAAAGCAGCACATTTGTACTTTTGCAGGACAAATAAGCAAGTGCAAAGAAAGATCTGAAAGAATTGATGCAAATTGTTTCCATCATACAGTAATACACAAAGCAAAACCTTGCATATACTTACACAATGACAAAGGCAATTTATAATCTTGAAAGTTGTTGAGAAAGTTGAAATTGCCTATAGCGATTCTTGATTTTAGTAGAAGCAGAAGACTTCAAACTGATTTTCTCTTTTATAGCTAACGATGCTTACTATTCCTTTGAAATTGGGTAAATTGGTAGATGAAAGAGTTGCAGAACTTATTGAACAAAGAGAATACATAAGAAATGTAAGATACTTTAAGTAGGTATATAAAGGACATGACAAGCTGCGTTTTTTGTATGGTTCTACCAGTTCTGCCATTGTATTCTCTTATGAAAAATATTCCGTTACGGATAATTGATATCGCTATTTTTGTTTTTCGTACTGGTAAACAAGTAAAACATGACAAAATGTTATTGTTCAATTATAAAAATACGTTTTCTGAATGAATACACTGTTGCGTGACCACTCTCCTATATACTTTTTAGGGCACAATATAATATAAATTAATATCAAATCTAAGGACGTCAGTTGTTCGAATGCAGACAGACTATGGGCAGCTCAACCAAAACCAAAATTCGGTTTTTGTTTCTGTACTTTTTACTTTCTTTATTTTTTATATCAGGCTCATATTTTTGCTCAAATAAAGCTTTTGTTGTGAAAGATTCAATGCAAAATATTTTTTGTATATATGTTTGGTAATAATATTTAGCCTTTGCGCGTAGTCACGAAGTATAGGATAACTGTCAATTTTGACTTTGATATTTTCAAATATTTTGCTTATTTTCTTTTTTGTGGTTATTGCATTTTCTACTGAATTTAAACGTTTCTTGTAAACTTGCATGTACATAAATCTGATAGCCATTTTTCCGAAAGATGATAGAATTTTTCTCTTTGAAAACACACAATGTCGAACATTGCAATCGAATCTAGCAGCGTTAAAAAATCAATTTTATTGACGAGTAATTTCAATAATGCGACCTATAAATCAGTACCTATTTAACTAGTAATATGAGATATTGTGTAGTTTACATTAGTAGTTTCAATTTGCTATTAATATTATGCCAGTTTTAGGAGTTGATTTCGCAAATTCTCAAGCACTACTAGCTGCAAACTTGAAGCGCGTTTGAAGGTATAAAAACTATTAAAATTCTTCCTCCTTGTGTAAATTTTTTACTTTTTCCGGTGTATTATCCTGAAATATGTAAACACTTTGTTAAGATAAAACACGATTTCTTTGAGACTTTTCTAAAAACCGTTCATGGCTGGTACACAATACATCATGCTATGCTAATAAAAAACGTATGCAAATGTAATTTGTTGCTTTCAAGCCAAGTGAGCAAATTTAGCATTTTCTGTTTCCGTTTGAAAATACTTACACAGATATTACTATAACATAACATGTATCATGATTTTATACACAATGTTGGTTTTGTTTACTTCTCTTCCTTGCGTATTCTTACATTATTACAATATTTCTGTAACACAGGTGAACAAGTTGGTTGTTAGAGATTGCATCTTAAGTCCTTGTTTTTAAAGAAATGAAATCATAAGATATATAGAGCCGCACTACATGATTATTACATTTCACATGTGATAATACCAATTTTTTAACATTGTAAATTAGATGCAAGTATGAGAACCGGTTTAAAGGTTTGTTTACACATTTTTATTGTTTTTTTGATGCCCGAAACTTAAAATATTTTTTGCAATCTTAAATCACATATGTGATAACACACCAGAGCAAAGGACATTGCAATAAATTGCTAATCGTATTTAATTTGGTTTAATATTTCATGGTAGCTTTTATTTCAATAGAAGTTTTAGAGTTTCCTCGTTGCAATTTACCAAGTAAAAACGGGATTGCAAAATATAAAGCAGCTTTTTAACGTACCTACATATATACGTTGGGCTTTAAAAAACTTAAATGTCGCCCCACCTAAATTGTATGCACTTACCAAATCGGTGTCAACTAGGATTAACCTTGTTTTTCATCAAATCATACCTCTCCTGTTCATCCGTCAACGAACACTATTATTATTCCTGACTATTGTATTATTCATAAAATACGATCACAAAGGACATTATTTTAAGCATAAAGGACAATTTATTTATTTGAAAATTTAAAAAATTTGTTCGTAGTTTTCATGGAATTTCAAAGGAGGTAAAAACTAGAAATCAATGAACGGCATCACAAAGACGTTTTATAATAATTTTGTTAACAAGGACAAAAATAAAAGTTTAGGAGCACGGATTTTAAATTAATTTTGGTACAAAGTTATCTCTTGTGCTTTCTCAATGTTTGTTACAACCTTTTTTATTTGCTTTTTCGCATAAAAGTACCTAAATTAGAAAGTAAAGGGTTTGAATTATCATTGAAATAGTGGATAGGTGGATAGTTCTTGCATGACTCTTTTCTTTCTCACCTCATAAAATGCTTTCTTTCTCTACAGGTTCTAAAGTTGTGATAAACTTTTCTTTGTTGAATCTTACTTTAGTCCAACAGAATTGAAAAGGAAGAGTGATCTAATTTTCCAACTTTTTGTTTTCCTCCTTCTATTGTTTAATGCTGTAGGTAGTTGGTAGCTAACTCCTTTTATCCTTTTCCAAGTTTTTACTCGAAAAGTTGGTCTCTTTTGAATAAGTTTAGTTTACTTCAATAATAATTACACGTGGGACAGTCTTTAATATATTCTTTTTAATACTCGATTCAATCCAATTCATGAAACCTTATATTAATTTAGCATGTACCTATGCATATTATGGATTATGTACTTTTATCGAAATAATATCTTCATGTGACTGATTATATGAAAATGGGAATTATGATTTGAGAGTATGGTTTTAATGATTCTATTATTACAAAAAGTTTTAACAATATTTAGTTCTATCTTTACTTCATTGACGGATAGTAATACAGTTGACTGTAATAACTACCTTCCGTCGGTCCGTGTTCCTTGCCCGTTGTTTACAAACTCCGAAACGTTTTAATAAGATTTGAACGAAAATTAAAGTTTGTATAAATATTACAAACCCAGTGGGTATAACCGTATGAGAAAACCCTGTAGCATTTATGCATTTGAAATTGACGCAAGAGTGCCATCGATAGTACTATTCTATTAAATCAAATTACCATTTATGCTTTGAAATTGAGTTTTGAAATTTGTTAATGATGAAGCAAAAATTTGATCTTTGCATTAGGAAGAGAATCTTAAATGAAACTATACTGTCCGTAGCATCCGTAGATATTTTTGTATTTTAAACCTGCCAAAGAATGAGCATCTATTAAACCACAGGCTATAAAAACGCTTTTATTTATTTTCGGTAAGTTTTTATAAATTGTTCTCTGTGCTTTCTTTGTAAATTTATTAGATAAAGATGTGATGCGGACCACTCTTACCATTAATTCTGCAATTTAAGAAAATTCACGTGTATAAATGTTCAATATATGAGCATTTGATACTAATATACAACATAATATAGTCGATATAATATAAAATACAAATATATTTGCGCCTAAAACCCCAATATAAGAATATTGGATGATTCTTTGTATCGTTTTATACGAAAAAGAGTTTTACAAAAGTGAAATGCATTAAGAAATGAATACAAGCTGTAACCACATCCCAAGGGAGCAATTTTCAGATACATAACTTTAGCTTTGGAGAAAATGGATGTCATTGGTCAATTCGCATAACAGCATGTGTGAAGGAATTTGGTGGTACGGAATTAGGAAATTGTTTTCTCTCGCATACATGTAATACGCTAGTCTCAAAATAAATACATTTGTGGAGGAGATAGTGTTTCTAAATTTGAATGGTTTTAAGTCACAACATTTTATGGAGGTTTGTGGAATATTACAAAAACATCTTCTAACTACAAAGCTGCATCGTGTGCACGCATTCGGTACATAGGCATGTTAAATCTGTGCCAGTTTAACTTCCGAAATCTTGCTATTCAACATCACATTTCCTTGAAGAGTAAGGGAAAACAGCGCCAATTTTGGAGATAATCAAATACTAAAAAGGAACAAACACTTTCTCTTCTTGACGCACAACGGAGAAAGTGAGATGGCGTTCTGTGGTTCTTGTGGAATCCAAGGGTTTGAAAGGATAAAGTCTCCAGTAGCTGAATGAAAATATTGCGTGATTTTAGTTGCCCAATAGCATGATGCTGTTATCAACGTTTCCTACAAAAGCAAACTTTATTATTGCATAATATGAATTTCCTACATTTTTCACTAATGCGCTTCGCCGATTAAAAATGGGATTTAATTATATGTGCAGCAGTTTCCATGTTCCATGTCTATCATCAGCATAATATGACCTCCAAACTCCTCTCAAACGCTGAAGGGGTAAAAAATGAAGCCATAAAACCTGAAGATTCTATCATTTGACGAAAATGTTAAAAAGAAATTGAGTATATCATATTTAAAGGCAAATTTTGACTGCATGTAAATTCTGCGACCAAATCATAGTCCTGTGTCCTGTCTATTGAATTTTGCATACATTATTATGAGACAAAGTTTCAGTAAAATAAAACTTGATTACTTTTCTGACTTTACGCTTTGGTTAAAATAATTTATATATTCCAGATTTTCTTTTCAGATTCTTTACTTTTAGACAACATTTTATTATTGCACAATGGCAAGTAACAGATCTGAGACTAAATTAAGATTTTTTATATTTTGTGGATTGCATCGGATTTCTTAATTAATATTCTTGGTGGAAGATACCGGATTTTAAGACTATTTTCGACTAGCTTTCGTAAACTATTACATCAGTTCACCGTAACACCTGAGAGTTTGGTAGTTTAGAAGTATAATTTGGAAACTATGCTATTTGAGAGAAACTTGAATAAAAAACGGGGTCCAATAACAATAAAAACGAATATCAAATTTACAAGTGCTAACGAAACACAAAATATTAAATCAAAACATTTCATTGCTTCAAAGAAATGATGAGTAAGCTTATTGTGACAGCTTTTTTCTGTTTTTTAATCAACTGATGCGCTTTTATATATCAGCTAGAAAGTTAATCTGTTTTGCAAAAGAAAAATAAACTAATGGAAATGTGATTTGAAAATATAGCCACTCTTTAAAAAACGAGTACAAATATTTTTGATGTAAGCCGATCATGTCCGATGAATGGAACTCGGTACTTAAGCACACATGCATTCTAAACTTTTACCCCATATGAAACTGGATACCATGTATATTCTCATCATACTTGGGCTTAAGATTGGCTGTAAGAATGAGGAGATTTTGTGGAGAAAGCAACGAAATAAAGTACATGAAAAACTTTAGACGCCAGGGCAATGTGGAACAAGTGAAAACAGCATTAGTAAATGTAACTGAGGAAAGGATTTTTTGGCACAGATGAACAGAATCAGAGTTGTAAATGTTCCGTTTTCATACAGACAAACTGGTTCCGGGTTGAAGTGTCTTCGCTATACGCTTTCTATCAGTTCATTCTCATGTCAGTAGCTTTAGGTTAGAAAACGTTTTCGTGTTCTTTGAATTCCATTTGTATTATCAAAGTGAAAGTAACAACATCATGGCACAACATTACGATTTGCTTGAACTGCATTGCTTCTAGTTGTTTAACAAGTTATATCTAAACGAGAAAATTGTGTTGTGTTTATGTTGGCGGTGGAAACAGTTTTATCATTGTGCTTCATCTGTGTGTCGGCTTTATGGTCATGTCATTACCAATGACTTTCACTATATTCTCAAGTAACACTTACTTGATGCAGGGATTCTCTTCCTATTTATATATTTAAAGAATTTTTGTCTTGCGAAGTGAAACATATTTACTAGATCTCATTATTGGTGTTAGATGTTTAGTATGAGAAATTTTCAAATAAAGATATTGGTTTTTGCAAAATGTACATTTGGATGTCAATGGAAATTCCACGTGTGACATAAACCATGCGCCTACGAAAATGCGACTATTACGAGACGCATGTTTTGCTTCCCTTCTCTTACGTCAAACCCAATACATGTAAATATTGATGTAAGGGCCAAAAATTTGAATTGCTATTTCAACAAGTACGTAACAATTCCTTGTTGGAAAGTGAAGGAACAAAGAAGCTTTTACTCTATTTCATAAGATGGACTTACAGTTTATGTTCTGCGAAGTAGCAAAACCAGAATCTTCTAGTAAACTAGAGAAACAAGACCCTTTTGGATTGTGTCTACTCGTATAACGTCATCATCATGACATTTTTTCAACTAGAATTTACAATACAAGTAGAAAGAGCAGAAAAATATCTATGAAATAAAATTGGAAGCACCATATTCTTATTTCATGAGCAAAGTTTCCATGTTGTTCAATGAGCCACATTGTGGTTGATATAAGAAGAAGTGTGCGTATAATGTAACTAAGCTCGAAGACTTACTCTAGTTTTTTGTACATATTTTGGCGAAAGCAGTCTTCCCAAATGAACTACTCTTTTGTTTATCATTATTATTGTTAAAGGGTAGTCCTTCGACTCATTGATGATGTTACTTTTTATTTTATCAGAGAAATCATTATTCCGAGTTGGTGCTGCTGAGCGAGACAAAAACGAAACGCTTAGGTTGGAAAAGTTGTAACAATTGGCAATACTTATGGTTGCTTGCGTTTTTACTTAAATTGTCAATTTAGTTTAATGGCCCTGTTAGAATAGGTACGGAGAATAGGTATATAAGTATATGTCGATGGGTGCTACGTTGAGCTGCAAAATATAGAAAGAAATGACGCTATTGATTTTGCTCCACTTCATATTGTGTAATACTTTATACTGTGTCATCTTTTAATACAGTAGTAATTACGGCTCACTCAAGTGAAAGATGAAATTGTAAATCGCTTGGAATGTTACATTTTTAGCCTATGGCATTTAATACACTGTCATTCCATAGATGAAGCTACTTCTCTACGGGATGCAAAAGTTTTCATTATTTTTACTTTTCATGAAAAGATAAGATGAGAGATAAAAAGTTGAGAAAGTCATTGGAGGGAAAAATAAGTTGGACATTTGATGGCATTTTGACTTTCCCCTTGTGGCTAATTTAGATGAGGCTGCTTCTCTACGGGATGCAAAAGTTTTCATTATTTATACTTTTCATGAAAAGATAAGATGAGAGATAAAAAGTTGAGAAAGTCATTGGAGGGAAAAATAAGTTGGACATTTGATGGCATTTTGACTTTCCCCTTGTGGCTAATTGTGTAAAGTTTACACCATACACATGCCGCACAATTGTATATATAGTATTTACGAATTCACACTAAAAATAGTTTTTTAAATACTGTAACTATTACTATTTTAAATATTTCACTACAACATTTGATAATTTACACTTTTACTTTGGAGTTAATGCAGAACGCATTCAAAACCGTTACGTCTGGCGATGTAGAAAAATTTGGAATATTCATTTGATTGATTCGTGTTTTGTTAGGGAGTAGTGTTGCTCTTGCTTTTACTGGATAAGAGTAGTGTGCTTGTTGGTAGAGGAGGAAACAGAAGTACAGAATATGAGAAGCAGAGACCATTTACACAATAAATATGTGCTAAAGTGGCATTTATTTGTAGTAAACAAGCAGGAGAAAATCTAAATCCAAAAATCGACATTTTACGTGGCATTAGTTTTCACAAATGTCGTGTTACACACGAAATCCAATTTCACATTACTGTCATACCAATATTTCACGTCTTCTTGTTAGGTTTGCATGCAATTTGGAGAGAATTGTGTGTGAATCATTATTGCAATTTATATTTACCGCACGAACAACAAACATTTTGTGTAGATTCCTGAAGCTAACAGAGGCAGAGAAAGATATTTTTAAGAATTTTTTCACAAGATTTTTAGGAATTTGTATCAACCCATACGCTTAAATCATGCATTGTCAGTGAACGCTAGCAAACATAAAAAGCGGGTGAACCTTTATTGTTGTTCCATATCGCAATTAAATGGTGGTAGCTGGTTATAACAAGTTTTTGTAAATATTGTGTTGAGTTCCAAGTCTCCAAGTAATTAAAACTACTAATAGCAAATCAATGCACTAAATATTACATATTATCAAGCATATAAATATGCGTTCACCCAGCTATATTGCAATCAGAATGGAAGGGAACACATATGATTTTCTCACATTTAATGTACTTTTTGAGTAATTTTAAGCGGAAAAATAATATAAAATTATTTGTACTGCATTGTCAATTGTACTGTTGGTCAACAGACACGTAACACGTAAGAAAACAGTACATATATTTCTCTACCTGAACACTACCTATAAAATGTAAATTTCAATTCTATTCCAGTTTGCTATTCATGCCAGTGGGAACATCAATAGAAAATGTGCTGAGTAGCAAGGAAAGAAGAGCTTCTTGCATTCACTCCCCATCACTTTTACTTTTCACTTATCTATTCTTGTTTGTTCTTTTATGATGATAATCCCAAGACTCATTCATACTCCATGCATGTAAAACCAAAAGGCATACATAACAAGACTAAGATAAGATGTGCTGACGTTACAGCAAAGAATAAAGTATACATGTTCTTGACTAGAGACACATTTTTTCTGAAAGGGTTCGTCATATGAATTGCGCTGACTAATCTCCAATCTGCAGTGCCTGGTTGCTTCCATTGTTTGCTGCATGATTTGTTATACATGCTCTGTTACGATGTCTTATCGCAAAGTCTATGGAAGCATTGATTACTTTTCACTTATCTATTCTTGTTTGTTCTTTTATGATGATAATCCCAAGACTCATTCATACTCCATGCATGTAAAACCAAATGGCATACATAACAAGACTAAGATAAGATGTGCTGACGTTACAGCAAAGAGTACATGTTCTTGACCAGAGACACATTTTTTCTGAAAGGGTTCGTCATATGAATTGCGCTGACTAATCTCTAATCTGCAGTGCCTGGTTGCTTCCATTGTTTGCTGCATGATTTGTTATACATGCTCTGTTACGATGTCTTATCGCAAAGTCTATGGAAGCATTGAAAAATAATTCTTTGTAAATATTAGATTTTGTTTGAAAGGAGCTAAGGAGAAAATGTTAATACAAAATGCGAAAGACGGTTCTTTTCAAAGTTGCTCGTTTTGCTATTTACTGTCCGTTCATTATTGGTGGTATTGGTTGGCATAAGGTTAGTTGTGTGGGAAGTTATAGAACACAATTCCAAATTTCATTAAGAACTTTTCTCTTCCATAAAATTGGTTCTGAACTAGTTCCCACAACTAACGCATCAAAGGTATTATAATATTTCACATGTGTATTATACTATACTCCATGCTTTTTTCGTTTGGTTAAGTTACTTTGATGACCTTCTGAGGGTATGTGGGGCTTGTTATATGATATACGCCTAACTTTTTCAATTTATAAGGTTATTTCTAATTTCTAAGCTATAATTACTTTCACTCCCAGTAAAATAGCAAATAATTTGGTCACAAAACTAAAAATACAATTAAGAAAATTGAATAAACAGTGGATTACTCACGTAATCAAACCTGATACAAATGTACCTAAAATATTCTTACAGTTGTCATGAAAAATGTAATGGATAGATTTGAAATATTAAATGAAAATGAAATGTGACTGCAGTAAGATGAGCACAAAGATTTAAGTTTGGTTGAAGCCGTTGTTGAGATACTACCCCTCGACATCTCTTCTGAAATCTGTATAAAATTATATGTCATCTTATCGGCTATGGTGCCTGCTATTGCGCGCCGGTACGATCTACGCGTTTCACTTCGACTATAGACTTAATGATCACAACTACAAATGACCACACAAAACCATTGAGTTCCTCTTTCTGCTGTAGTCCGGAGATAACTAACTCCTTGCA
>JAHZNK010001010.1:0-10558 GCA_027744615.1 Lepidocyrtus cf. nigrosetosus NNG-2020 | reverse complement strand
CCACTTCCTCTTTGGAATTTGGAGTCAAATCCTTGTTTGGTGTCTCCAGACACTGATTAAACTTATTTTTACTGTCTCCTTCTTCCGTTTCTGATAAATTTGGGTTCATTTGATCTGATTAATTAGCACAGCTGAAGCAACTGTCACCTTTAAAAATAATTTATTTATTAAATCAAATCACCATAAAATGCATTTTTACAGGTGAGCAATTGAGCATACAACACAGGTAAATGCATCTGGTGAAAGCCAAAATCCTACAGCGGCTCTTCCCGGCCTAACTTCTGGAGCAAACCGATCCCAAAATGCTCTCTATTATTGCCTAAAACATCGGCTTTTTCTTATATCATCCCTGCTGATTTATGTTGACAAGTTTTACAACAAATCCGCTGTTGCTGCTAATTCGAGTTATTCTTAATTAAAATAGTAAAGGTTTAAAATATTATGCCAGTTGGCTATCCTCCGAACATGTTACACACAGTTGGAGGGCACTCGGACGGATCTGTTGGAAATCCAGGAGGGGCTTCAGTTCCAATGCAAGGCTATGGTTCCGGAGGAGGAGGTCCCCCAACCCCTGGACCTGGATTCCAATCATCTCAGAACTTTGGAGGTCAACAAGGTCAGCAGCATCCTCCACCACAACAGCAGCAACAACAACAACAGGCGGCTGCAGCAGCTAAGGAGTTAAATGCGGCAATGTTGTGTAGATTTGGACAGGAAACTGTTCAAGAAATTGCTGGCAGATCTTTGGAATTGTTTCAGTTGCTAAAACAGACACAGGTCCAGTAGTGTTTATCAAATATTATTTATTTTAACTGTTTCTATAATTTTAAATTTAATTTACAGCCTCCAGACGGAAAAGTTAATGTGGGGATGGATAGAAAAACAAAATTCCAGGAGACTCTTAAGACTATCAAGGCTAATTTTAAAAGATTGAGGGTGATTTATGAAAAAATTGAAGAAAATTTTCCCAGTAATAAAGAAATTCCTTTTGAGGTGATAAATTTTATACTTTGAAGAGAATTACGCAATAAATTTCTTAATGTCAGTTTGTATAAAATTATTTGCTTTTTCATGTGTACAATAGGCGGAGATTTTTAGCAGGTCTCATGATAACAATTGGGTGGATGAAAAGAGAAACACTGATACTTACAAGCAAGCTGTTGAGGAATATAAGGAAGTAATGGAGGTAACTAACAGCAGATCTATCAGTATTTTGCAACCTTTTTTACTTATTTATGTATTATGTAATATGGAAATTTTATTTTCAGCATGTAATGATAAGAAACCGCCATTTGAAGGATGCAATAGACCATCTTCGGACAATAATCTGGGATGTGAATACCATGCTTGCCATGCGGAAGGAATGATAAAACCTTAATTAATTTTAAATGATCAACTCATTTTATTTTATATTTTTTTAAATGTTAAAGTTTGATTCTAAAAAGTTGTCAAACAAATACGAAAGCAACACGGTTTGTTGTAAGAAGTACAATGTCAACAATAAATAATAATTTTTTAAATGTATTAACAATAGTAAGATTTTATTTTTAGTGTTACCCAGTAGTAGTGTTATCAAGTAAATATATCTATGAAATAATTAATTAGAGATCTATAAGGGTTTTGTAGTTGCAGGTTGTCTTCTCTATTGTAAAGCGTGTTACTGAGTAACAGTATTGCCATCCGTTTCTGGCTCCAAAAGCATTTTTTGTACGTCTTCGGACGACGGTTCAGGTCCACGGCCAATCAAGTAGTAGGTCATTAGCTGACCTTTTCCTTTTACATTAACTAACCCACGCTGCTCAAATTGATACCCGTAAAGTCTTAATATCCGGTGGGTTTCTGCCGTAACCTGTAGATATGGTAAAAACTCTTGTACTCGTCTGTCTATGCATTTTTAAAAACTTATTTCTTAAAAACTGTCGTCAGACCTGTATGCATCCTGCTTTCCCTGTACTTTCCATTCTTGACGCAACGTTAACTGAATTGCCCCTGTCATAACATAATAAATTAATTTGTAAATATTTCATTACCAGATATTTACAAAATTAAATATCAAAATAGTACCAAATGTCGTAGTGAGGTTTCCGTGCACCAATAACTCCTGCTGTGATAGGACCATGATTGATACCTGGAATTTGGAAATTCAATTTAATTGAGCAATAAAGCTCATATAATGAGAACTAAAACATGTATTTTGAATCCAGATTTCATACCCATTTTCAATACAAAATGATTAAAACTTTGTTCGTTAATGCTTGTCAGAGCTCTCTTCAATTCAAATGCAAACTCAACCAAGAGACTCAAATGCTGCCACCGGGTTTTAATAGGATCATCCGGCTTTACATAAAGGAATCGACTTGTCAGTATGTATTTTCTTTTAAAATTATTAAACATTAGGTAAAATTTTCTCTTTTTGCTCACTTTTGCCTGTTTCGAGGGACTGAGACCGCTAGCAGCCATGTATGTTGATGAAATCGTTTTGATTTTAATAATGTGCTCATTAAACTTTGGAAGTTCCAGTAGCTATATGTAGCAAAATAATTTTCTCATGTAACATACAATACCATTAGTCATCATTGTTGATGAATTTTTTTAAATTAGAAATTATGACATACCGCATCATAGTCAGAAATAACTTCATTTAGGAATCGCAGACACTCTAAACCTTGATTGTTGACTGTTTCTTCCGTGTAAAAGTCTGTGTAACAACAAGTTATCAAGCTATTATAAAATTGAATCATCGGAAACACAACAACAGTCCTTGACAATTGCATTTTCTGACTTGCCTGAAAAATTCGGCATGGAGGCAAATAATATCCCAACCTCAGAATAACTTTGACTATACAATTCTTCATGTCGTCTACGTCTAGATCCAAGAAAATGTGTAGCCACATGTGGTGGCAAGATATTGTACACCTTTAATAGCAAAAAGGGCAAAAGTCAATTAGGTCCTACTAGACACTTGCAAAAATCAAATTTAGATTTTTTATGTAATTAGATTAATCTAATTGTATATTACCAGCGACTCGTTTTTCTGCCGCAATTGTGTGGCTGTCTCACGTTGATGTTCCACTTCCGTTTTCCATAGAAAAAGTACCCTTGCAGATTTTTCCAACTAATTAATGATGAAACAATTAAATTATAAACGGGTTTCTCTTGTTATCAATGTTAAAAACCCTTTGCCCTTACCCTTCGGTTCAGACTAAACAAGCCGGCAAACGCTACAACAGCAAACAGAGCCAAATAGCAGTAGACAGGGATGAGTCTATAAATGAAAGAGAAATCAGATCTTTTGTAAACAAGAGTATCTCCTATCTGACTACTGGTAAATCTTTTCTCAAACAATCAAGTCAGAAAAGCAAACATAAAAACGCAAACAAGGTCACAGTCATTCTTTGCTTACCTGAATTCGTCATTATCCAAAAGTCGTTCACTGCATTCCATTTCAGCTTTGAGTGGCGTCACAAGCATTAAAATTGTATGCAACAAAAGTATTGCGGTGATGATTAGAGATTTGAGCCAAAATCCCAAATAGGTCAGGAGGGTAATGCTAAATAGAATGACTGTCACAAAAGGAAAGAAAAAAGTGGGGAGACGGCAGTCATCATGTTGACTTGTCATTTTACTCGCTAAATTAGGGAGGACCAACGGCTCTTCAACTTCTGTGATATGGGTTGAGCACTCCTTAATTTCAAAGCAAGGGATCTACAGAGGGAGAGAAAGTAGTAATATATATGTTTGCTGATGAGAAAGGTACGGTAACAATCAAACAACATTTCATTGCAATGGCACCTTACCATGAAAGCCACATTTGCGGCCGTGAGGACAAATGCACCAAGCACTGATACTAATCGTCTCACCCACAATTCCGATTCCAAAGAACAGAAGGACTCCATGATGCTACTCATTTTCTACCAAAAGATGAACATTTTGGATAAAAACTACTCTCCCGTTCATATACATAATCCATACGTATAGTCAGCAATTTAAAATTTTTTAAGCATTTTACCTTTAATCGGCTTTTCATAGGTGACGTCTCGCATGCCGAAAATGTCGTAATAAGAGCAAGAAAAAGGAGACCCATTATTAATACCACCAACCCAATAATTGTAAAGGAAACGACGGAAAATGCAGAAAGCGCAACTGCTACTAAAGCAATTGGACATGCACCATAGTAGATTCCAGCATATGGATCCTTATGCTTGGTAAATTCTGACTCCTTGGAGGAATCTTTAAAACTTAGTGTGAGCCATTGAGATTGACGTGACAAATCCCTAAAATCATAAAAGTGAGAAAATTAAGAAACTTGGAAATTGTCACAATCTCATCATACCACTTCTACTACTTGATGCAAAACTTGAAAAAAGTTTGAACATAAAAACATGTAGCTTTAATTAGAGTTCAAAAGAAGATACTTTCTCCATTGCAAAAAGTTGGTATACAAAAAGGTATAAAAAAGTTGGTATAAAAGTTGCTTACTTGTAGCCGTCGCGAGAGAGTAGTTCCTCCTTTAGTCTTAAACGGTATGCTTCTAGTTCAGTCTGTTTTCCGTGAACATGAGATTCATCAATAGCACTCTGGAGAACGGTTGGGATGAAGGAGTAGTTGAGTGTTTTTCATGAAAAAAGAATTGGAAAAGATTAAGCAAAGTGAGTAGACGGAGAAATAATCTGAACCTTAAGGCTTCTGATATATTATATAGTTTAAGAGTATTACTTACATTAGAATCTTCAGCAAAGGTCGAGTGCAAGTCAGAAGGAAGATCTTTTGTAATGATTGTGTCATCGGGTGGCACATCCCCATTCTCCGTAGCTCCAGTACAGCTCTCTCGAAGCTGCCAAGCATTAATAATACATAACTTTTAAAATGAAAGGTAAAGAGACAACAACTCTTTTGCTTGTTTAAGTTGTCTTTTTACTATGTAAATATAAACTAGTTTTGGAGCATAGAATCTGTTAGCTTTCTCTGTCTCTAGTCTAAATTAAAAATTAATAGCGAAACATGCAGAGTAGTAATACATAGAACACGTACAGGCTTGGTGGGACGAACAATAAAGTAAGTTTTGATTCCAGCTATTCTCAGGATCTCTTCTCTTTTCTCCCCATGAGCTGGTTCAACCTCGAAACCATCACCCAGGAAGCTCAACGTGACCTCTGAAATGTGCACTCTCCTGTGAACGAAGGCAGAGATTTAGCAAAAGTTTTGTATCATTCTACGTGAGATTAAGATATGGCAGAGTCACGGAAGTCACGAAAAAAATAATTGGGCACATTCGCATTTTTATCTAATAATTCTTTAACGTGATCTATAGCATTAGCGTTAATAAAGTTAAATGCGAATTCGTTTTTATCGAGTATGTATGTTTGATTATGTATATAATATATAGTAGCCGCAACCATTGAATACGTGAAAGAAAGCCTTTTTTTGCTTGTTTGTTTGCAAAAAATTCTTTCAGTAGTGGTTACGCTGCTAAAGAAATCAATAGATACCGATACTGACTTACCCTATTAATAGATTGGATAATAATAATAATGGATTTATGCTAATGTAGTAAAAGGATATTGCTGCCTTGATCAAAAGATATTGTTAGCCATATGGTCCTTGTTTTCTTTTGGCTTAAATAGATATATTTAATGATGATACGACTATAGAAGCATACGTAAAATGGAAAAAATCGTAATAATAATAGTAGAAAGTAATCAAGCCGTTTTATTACCTCCACAAATACAGTAATAGCAGTCTCCCAGAATTTTAATACGTATTTGGTTGTATTTCTATCAAAAGGGAAACAATACAAAAGGATAAGTATTTATTGCTTGTTAAACAGGGGTTATGAATAGCGTAGGTATACACATTTAATTAATCCAAAAGTTTATTATCAAAGGTTGCTTACATCTGCCAACTTATCAAATGTTGCAAACAGCTCGTTTTAAAATTTTGACAAGCTCAGAAGCTGAGTACGTCGAGGAAATTGCTATATAAATCAACAATAACAAAATATTTGTTCTTTAAATTAATATCAAAACGAGTCCTCTTTTGTTATGTTAGTTGTTCTATTTTTTAAAAAAATGCTTTCATACCGGTGAATCCCACAATATCAGCGTAAAGAATGCTATTGTGAAGCAGAAAATGCAATTGTATTATATATTATTGGTGTCCACTGTAAAAACTTTGTAAACACTATGCAAAATGACCAAATTACCTGACATTTTCATGTCTGCTCATATAAATCTTTTTGAATTGTCCGTCAACAGCTTCACCCAAATCTTGCCTCATTTTTAACGCCAAATGTTCAGGAAGAACAGAAAGTAGAAGCCGTTCCTACAAGTTTAAATATTACAGAATATAATAAACTTCTATGGCTTTGCTACCAAACGGTGAAAGTTGGCAAAAGTCATACCTGTTCTTTGGCTTGCTCTTCAATTACCAACTTCATTTCAAGTGATTGTCTTGTATCAATGAAAGCCCTTCTTTGCTTTTTATCACTAAGATAAAATTGCAACATTCCTAGTATATTCGTAATGACAATCAAGATAATATCCGCTCCAATCTGAAATCAGCCCAAGTGAAAGTTTTCATGCGTGTACTACACTACTACATTATTTGCTTTTGCTTGTAAAACAAAGCAATTATTAAATTGTTCATTTTACCTGTCTTCCTAGATATGGTCGACTACGCTCTCTTATAGAAGTGGCAATTACATAAAGCAAAGCCAAAGTTGTAGTGTATATAAGAGTAGTTCGCATTCGCAGTGGTAGCGTGATCCAAATGAGAAACATCTCCAACAAAATCCATCCAAATGCTAACCTTGGATGAATTGATGACTCGATATTACAAGCCAAAGAGCATAAAATTGTGGCTGACCAAATGATAATTGGTATATGTGGTATATGGTGATTTCTGGGACATTGTTTAAACGGAAGGAGCATGAAGCCGACAATAATCACACATGCAATGAGAAGACAAAGCACAACTACAACAAAATAAACGTTTCCAGGACTCGCTTCCGTGTGGCTATCAAATTCGCTGTCAAGTCGGGTGTAAGCATACGCTCTCAAATTGGAATTCCTTTCCACACTTTCTCTACTTTCACCATCCTTTGTTCGAAACGCTCTGTTTATTAGTCGATAAAATGATGGAAGGTGAGATGGGTTCAAGTTTATGTGGATGTTGCTGTTTCAAATCATCATCATCATTGTTGTTATTATTATTGCTCGCATTCTGATGGTTAAGTTTGTCACTGCTATATCGATGCACTCCTCTTGTAACAATGCTCCGTTTCCCTCTCAAGTGAAAATACGGTCTGACAGCATATGGATACCATGCCTTGAATTTGGTATCATATTCGATATTTCCAGATGCTTCTGATGAAGCTAATATAAACTTTTGGAATGGTACATCCGGTGTTGATTTTTTTGATTTTTTGTTATGTTTACCGTCTTTCATTTTAGTAAACTCCACTTCATCTTTATTTAGTCCAACATCCTCTTTGCTATCACCATCTTTATCAGTAGTATGAAATGCATTACTTTTCCAGCCATTCTCAGTGGGATTTGTAGCGGAAGTAATAATGAGCATGCCGTCACCATTACTGTTGCTCCTGGATCTGTACTTCATTTTAGACTTATTATTGCTATTACCAATGTTGACGCTTTCACGCGAATTATTGGATGGCTTTGGTGGTGGTGCTGCAAGCGGTTTTGGTGGTGGTGGTGGATGATTCCAACTTTTTTGTTCATGTTTCTGATGTTGATTTTGAAGTTTGACTGGTGCTTTAGCTAAATGACTGTCGGATTCCAGGCTCATTAGAGCTTCTTTGCCCATGTTCACTGTTGTGCTGTCGACAGGATATTGATTCCTATTTTTACGGTTTCTTACCGCTGAATACTGTAGAATATCTGATGAATCTTCCACATGAAAAACTGACTTTTGCAGCCTTGAATGAGACGTTTCCAACATTGATGCATACGTATTTAGGGTCATCGTTTCGGGAGTTTCCACATCAAAATCTATTACCAATTTATTTATTACGTACTTTTGATATGCATTTCATAATGATAAGAATGAATACCAGTGAGTTTAAATGTGTTTAGAAGAATAAAATTACAAGCATATTTAACCAGAAATGATATTATGGAAAAGGCAAAAAAGCATCACACAAAACGAGTACTTACAAGTTGTGGTGGGTATTCCATGGTCCTCGGCTGAATGATGGTCATGATACCTTTCGTGATTCTCACTTCCTCCAAACAAAACAGGATTTTTGCCTATCCACGCACTGTATATTGCAATGTGAACAATGGAATAGAATAGTATACAATACAGAAAACATCTAAACAGCTCAGTAAACTTTTGATTTGCCGAATGAAGTTGATATAGCTCTTCAATCTCCGGATCACTAAATTTGTGCCTAGCAAGCAACCGCTTTCCTTTTTGACTATCATTAACCGGCTGTATCTTGACAACACTCAGCGAAGAGTCACACCGTATAGGACCTGATTCTGCGTCAATTGGATCCATTCCTTTACCGTTGGGAAATGTTTTTATTTCATTTTCTTATGTAATGCAAAATGCAACTGCATCATCATCACTTTTAATATCACTTTTAAATTCAAAATAGAAAGATATCATATAATACATAGCCTTACTACTATACCATATTTTAAACCACACACACGCACAGCTTTATTTATAAGGAGAAAGTAAAGAAAGTAAAAGTCAGAATAGCACACGCTTTCTTTTACATGGGGAACATGATTATCATATCACTGTAAAGTTGAACGTGATCTTCAGATCAACTATAGAATGAATGGGTATAATGAGATTATTATTAACTTTCTTTTTTTAAAAAAAAATGTCTGGAATTAATTGTATATAGTAAGCTAAATTTTAGATTTTTTGTGATAATATTTCAAACGTGTGCGTTTTCTTTAGGTTGGTTATGTTTGTGCAAGAAATCTTTGCTTGTTTTTAATCTTGTAGTATAAATTCAAAATAGAAAGATATCATATAATACATAGCCTTACTACTATACCATATTTTAAACCACACACACGCACAGCTTTATTTATAAGGAGAAAGTAAAAAAGTAAAAGTCAGAATAGCACAAGCTTTCTTTTACATGGGGAACATGATTATCATCACTGGAAAGTTGAACGTGATCTTCAGATCAACTATATAGAATGAATGGATATAATGAGATTATTATTAACTTTCTTTTTTTAAAAAAATGTTGTCTGGAATTAACTGCATATAGTAAGCTAAATTTTAGATTTTTTGTAAATTTGATAATATTTCAAACGTGTGCGTTTTCTTTAGGTTGGTTATGTTTGTGCAAGAAATCTTTGCTTGTTTTTAATCTTGTAGTAACGTTGTTGATTTTGGTATTACAAAATTGAAAGAAATATCCAGTTGCTAATTGCAGCTCACAGACGGTTGTTTTTATGTAACTATAAAAAAGAAAGGATTTTTTTTCAAAAGTAGACGTATATACTCGAAAAAGATGCTAGCGAGAGTCCCCACCACCTCACATATTCACAAACGCCAACTAACTGACAGTGTAAGGAATTCAGCCTACTTTTACTCTCCTTTTTCTTATTTCTTTTTATATCACTACCACAGAGAAAGAGTGGAGGGGAACTAGCATTTTCTTTCTTTTTTTCTGTGTGTTTCTTGTTATGATTTCACTAGCACAACAGCGAAACGGAGCAGGGTATATAGTTGATAACCTACATGACTGTGTGTAGCCTTTTGGGTGTATATTAAATACAAGAAAGAAAGTAGCAAAACACTAGAAAGTAACAAAACTGGCTTGCCATTGCCATTGCTGCTATTAGCGTTGTAAAAAGTGCAAACTTTCTCTTTTTCCTTAATCAAGTAGCTGTTAAACTAGCAGTCGCTGTTGCAAAACTTTCTCCAATTTCTATATTCATTTCATATTAAACCCTTTTTAAATCTGTAAACAAGAGCTTTTTCTTCTTCTCCTGACATTGCAGGTATTTTGTGTGATGATATCCTCTCCTTTGGTTTCAAAAATATGTATAAAGCATGTATATAAGACAATATTTTGATCAAATAACAACTTTGTACTCTCCTCGGGTTTCCTCTATTGTATACTCAATTTCTGTAATCAGATCCACAATAAAAATTTATCCTAGTGCTTCCTTTTCTTTTTTCAGTAAAAACTACAATGAAGCAAGCGCGAAGGAGGCATCAAATGGAATGAGTTTGTGACGGCTCTGCGCTTTCCTCTTCAACAGAAAAAAACTTCAAAGATAATAAAGATGATGGCTGGTGAGGTACGAAGGAATGTAGTGATATGGAATTCGTTGTATGTACTCATAGACAAGAGTATCTTTAGATTATTAACATAAGCTAATAATAAGTATAATGTTATGAAAAATATATTTGCAATTTATGCTTTTGCATTAGAATGGATTTATTTAATATTATTTACGTCCGTGACCAGAAAGTCAGACTTTTTGAACAGATTTTTTGTTACTTTTTCAGTGACTTATTTTATCTAGCACTTACATTCCTAAAAAAGGAACAGACATAT
>JAHZNK010001009.1:0-14355 GCA_027744615.1 Lepidocyrtus cf. nigrosetosus NNG-2020 | reverse complement strand
ATTAATTTCTTTAAAACAAGCATATCAAATTCATTAATAAGGTTGTATATCAAAAAACGACGATGAGGAGTAGAGGGGGTGTAAATGTTACGTAATAAAATATGGTGATGAATGTAAAAATGCAAATAAAGTGGGCAGATAAGAAACCAAACAATGTGCAAAAAATATCACGGATGATGACGGATAAAAATATTCATCCATCTGTCGTTAATTTTTAATGCTTTTTCATTCCATATCAAAATTTCACAATTGCACTTGTTACTCTTCTAATGGAAAGAAATGATTTAATTAGAACAAGTTTACTTGTCCATCATCATTGCAGTCATAATCATAACAATGCACATATTATGAAATCCTAGTGTTATACAAGAAGCGGGTTGATTCCATCGCATCACCGTCATTCATTATTATTACCACATAATACTACAAGATAAACAATATGCATGACATGAGTTTCTTCAATATTCATATAAAAACATGCATATACAAGGAAAATAACAATGTTATAAACATGCCATAAGAATAATCACCGCAACTTTTTTCTCGTTTTTTTTGCTTTCACATTTTGAACTCATTTACATGTCATGAGAGATGATGGAAGTTGATGAAGAAAATTATTATCTTGGATAAAATTACACCAACCGTAAGAAGATGAAGGAAAAAATGTCTTAAATCGCAAGCTATAATTATACTTTTCATGTTTATTTAAAACTTCCCTGCAGCAGTATCATCCATCCTGGTGAGTAAGAGTTGAAAAGAAGCAAATGAACGAGTGTCTAAACGAAAAATTCAGAAGCAAATACCTGTTGTGTGCATATACTACCCACTAACTTATATGCTGCTTTTCCCTTATCGTGTCTCATCATCAACTTTGAATGAGCAGCAACAACGAAAAAATTATTATCCAGGTATGGGCCAGCTACTGCAATAAGTCAAGTACAAAGGTAATAATGTATGCATTGTTTTTGTTCAGTGTATATTTTAATACCTTGTTTGTTTGTTTTTAAGTAGAAAGAAGGATATGATGTTCGTGCAAAACTATATAGTTTGTTGGTTTATTTCAATTTTTGTCCGTGCTCCCACTACACAACAATTTCAAAAATCAAAGGACAAAACGAAGAAGGAAAAGCCGGAGCCAAAAATGTAGACAGTTCCTTTATTTGTTTGCAAGGTATTTTTGTTAATTATTTTTTCTGAGAAATTATAACAATTACTTTTATTTGACTCCTTTGGTAAAATCACAAACATCCGATGAAACATTTGAATAAATAAAGGATGGGTACAGGAGCTGGAAATGAAATACTACAACTTTTATCCTATCTTTAGTTATTTCTTTCTCACGTGCATCTATTCTCGTTTCTGCTATTATTACATATTTTAACAGCGAGAAATTCTATTGTAGAAGCCAGAGCTATTTCAATTAAATAATTTCCATTTTTTGAATATGAAAGGAAAATAGGAATTTTTCAGGGAAAGGAATGACGCCTACTTTATCATTTCCAGCAATGACATTAATTATTAATTTTAAAATTCCGGATGCATGCATAAATTTAGGGATGTTTACTCCAAACAATAGATGGATACTTGAAAGAAAATACGTTAGTGAATATTAAGTGTTGATTGTGCTCATTATCATCTTGTAAAATAACTGAAATAAGTAGGTAGCACTTATCATAATATGTATTAGTCTCACGCTCGTATACTTTATCAGAAAAAGAAATTATAGGACTCGTTCCGGTCCTGTAATTTATCAATTGAGCAAAACTGAATGCTACTTATGTTAGAGACAGGTAACAACGGTTGGCTAAAATGTTTTACCACCACAGAATTTTTATTTCATTCAGCCGGCATCGTCTCCCTCCACTTGAAGCTCGCTTGTTATTATTTACAGCTCCCGTGCTAACTGCCACGAATACCTTATATTTTTGTCATTTAAATAGTTCCACAGAGCAGAAAAATTATTATCCGGCCAATTTCATTATCATTATTATTATTGATGGTGATCATAACAAGACGGAAAAGTAGTTAATATCGTTATAGGCTCTCTTCCTTTGCATCCATTTCCCTTAAGTAAAGATGATGGTGTTCTAACAAGACCCATTATCTTCATGATGAGCCACTCTACTCCTGTTGCTGTTGCACATACCTTTCCTGCTGCGTGCCTATTACATTCGTAACACTTACACAATAATGATGACTACCGGTTTCTCATTTTTACATAGCCTGAAAAATGGAAGATCACAAATAACAATAATAAAAATAATAAGGATCATATAATAATCATTATTTTTTGTAAGTTAAAAGTCAAAAATATTCTTTCAGTCAAGACATACATTGAAACTTAAGAGCTATTTTCTGAACGGGTATCTTAGGAGAGTTTCTTTGATGATGAGCAATATTAACACATGAATATTTGTTGAGTCTTATTCTAAAGTTTTTGAACTGGGCATCTAACAAAATTGGCTATCAAACAAACCAGCTCACCACACCGCTTATTTATCAAAACGTAGATGGAAGTTGGGTAAACTTTGCAATAATACTTTCTTTCTCCTTAAATGTTCCATTGCGCCCACTTTCTACATGGCATTCCGCGCCTATGCAATTTACTTGAATAAATTGCCAGCATACAAATGTATGCAATAAACAATAATAATTTGACGATTCTTAATTCAGTTTTTACATTTCTTAAACCCAATATTTGCAGCCAACACCATTGAAATGGTAATATGACGATGTAAGTGCAAAATTAATATTTTAAAAGTTATCTTTTTAACATTCCTTAACCCACTTCACAGTAAAATTGATTCCATCCTGGTCACCTCAAGACAGCCTAAAGTAATAAATCCTAACATAGAGAGTTTTCAATTATGTGGATTGGATATGGTCAAATATTAAGCACTTATTCTGAAGTGAATTACTATTGAAATGTATTTTCTCCTTGAAAACTCTAACTCTTGCTAATTTACCCATACCAGCAGAAAATTTGATGCAGATTTACATTTATTTTTATTTATCTTTCTTTGTACGAAATACTATAAAGAAACCATTTTAACTAGTTTCATCTTCCTTGTCAGAATCGTTTAAATTTTAACAATGAAATTTAAGGGAGAATGAAATGATGTGGTACTTTACATGCACATAATCTTCTTCTTCTTTGCTTTTGCCACCATCGAAGGGCGACGCCACTTTGACAGGGGAACCAATATCATTTTAATAAAATGGTCATAAAAATGCAAGTTCCGTTTTATGTTGAAAACCAGGTAAAATTTTTTCCTGTACCTACATGAAGGCTCCGGCAAACAACAAAATCATTTTTGAACTACTAAAATCTTTCCTCTTCCCTCAAAAATGTTTTTCCAATTTTTTTGTCTTATTCACCATATTGGCATAAATTAAACCTTGTTTCTCATTTCAAACCCCTTTAACACTACAGAAAGGAGTGTAAAGATGTAAATAATCGTTTGGTCTGGCAACAAAAAACAGCTCAAATATATTATTCTCGTCTACTTTCATCATGTCATTCGAGATGAGCCTTAAATACTCATTTAACGTAGTTTCTCTACTGTTAGAACTAGCAAACGATCATTTTACTGCTCTTAAAACGATTTCTTAAAAAGTTGATTCCCCTCCTCCACCTTTTGAACGGCTTTCTTTTTTGTTTTCCGAACCACGACGAATATAATAAAATATTCTCTTCTGGACTGAAAAAACCCTGTAACATTGTTAAACTTATCACATCACCGTACTCATCATCAGTTTAGTATTTCATCAAGGGTCAGGAACAGGCCCACCCACCCCAGTCAAAAAAATCATTAAATGAAAGGAGTAAAAGTACCTTTATGAAAGGAACAACGGCAAGGACACACATAATATATTTCAATACATTACTAATTCCACTTAACTCGAAAATTAATTCCGTGTATTCCCCCTTCAAAACTACATTGTAAAAACCAACAAGTTGGGCTGAAAATGGGAGGGTAAATGAGTACAACCTCTTTAAAATGTATTAAAAAGTATAAGATGAATCGCTCCGGCCGACATGCAAACGGACAGAAAAAACAAACTTTTTCGATAAGAAATGTAAAGAGATGAGATGAAGGTCTTTTTTCTCGTCTTTTTTGTAATACATCTATTTAAAAAACAATTTACTTTTAGAAAATGAAGGGAAAAGAGCTTTATGGATTATACTATCTTTTTTTTAAAAAAAGATGTGTACACAGAGAATAACGTGCTTCTTTTCATCTCATAATCAGCATCAACTCATGATGATAAAAACAAACAACGAACCATTTACAGCCAACAATGTTGCAGCCGCACCCAGTTAATCTTTCAACATTTTCAGGGAAAAGTGAGTATTTAAAACAGACTAGCCATTTTACATTTTTCCTAAGTTTTTATGGCCTACTTGCTTTATTGTACTCTTCCAATACTCTTCCGTGACTTGATGTCCACTTGGACAAGGAAATTATATGCTGCTGCTGTCCTGTTAAATACCCTTAAAAACCCATGTTAAACGATTTCTCTCCATGCAAAAACAATCTCACTTTTGTCCCTCAAGACTTTTGGTAAAAGTGAAAAGACACCGCTCTGTCAAAAAAGATGCACCCAACAAAGTGAATAGTATTCCAAAGGCATTTTTTACTTATAAACTTCAGGTAAAGGATTTTTTACGAAGGAGACGGCAACGGTATAGTTCCCTTTGCTGTAATAGTTTCTATTCAAAATGCGTGCATGCCGTCATCAACTTTTGTTTTACGTCCAAAGTGATGAGCAAGGTATAAAAATTTTTGTTACTTTTCCTTTTCGTTCTGTGAGTAATGAAAATTCCGGCTTTACTTTATTTTACATCATCACTGACTGGGCAACCTTCTTACAGTATGATTTTTATTTAAGGTTTAATTTTCTGTGCCCTACATCTTACATTGGTATTCCTTTATGACCATCAACTCCATCTCCGTCACTTTCTTCTGCCTATTTTTCTAACCTAAACTGTACGAGAAATCATCAGAGTAAACCCCATGTTTCGTTTTCTGATTCACAATTTTTCTTGATCATTTACCTCAATCTTCTTCATGACGAGCAAAATGTTTAATCAAACAGAGTTTCCAGTCCTGACGGACAGTTGTAAAAGTTGAAGAGTTATACCCAGGAAAGGTTCATCAAGATATGTTGCACAATGATGCTAGAAAAGCGTAAGAACGTAAAATTTAATAAAGTTTATTCCCTTTTTAAGACACAAATACTCAGTCAAGTTTAGCTGTGTATCAAAATGCCCAATTTATTTTCAACTGCCCACCTATCTATGAGGATATTTATGATACTGTATACATCACACTTTACAGCAAACTTAGGCATTCGTGTGCCCCATGTCTACTTTCCGAGATTAGTGATAAACAGAGAAAAGTCAAAAATCTCTTAAACTTATGCTCAAAACTTCACAAAAATATCATGTTGCGTCTTTTCCTTGCGTCGGACATTGCTCGTGCTAAAGTAAGCTCGATAATAAGTAAAAGGCCTGAAATGAATCCGCTTTATACTCGCCCTAGTTAAATATTTCAAAATCTTCATTTTTCTAAATTCGTAAAGAACTCACTCTCACATGCTGTTTTCTACACTTTATAGTTTTCAATTAAATGAAAAAACAGCAACAAAAATGTAGCTTGCTATGTAAGCGAGATGTAAGTAAGCGAAAGCGGAATCAAAATTGCTCAAGGATTACTCAAAAGTTTATCGTTGTCTAGAGAAATGCAATAAAAGTTAATTTTTAGTAGTTTTTTTTCACTTCCGTCAATTTTACATTTTACCTTGGCTCTTTTATACACGAGGCACATTCCCTGTTAGAATTTATATCAAAATTAAAATTTCCTTTTTGATTTTCAGGTGAGTGTAGATCGTATGGCGTACTGCAGTTATCAATCTATTCAAGATTTTTCATTAAACCCTTGGAAGAAACATACATGTTTTTAGTTTAGTTTTTCACTGGCAAAGTAATAAAGATGGACCGAGAAAGAAAAACACCAAGCTAGTTTTGAGTACTGTAAAAATATTTTCATTCAAGTTCATAGAAATTTGGAATACAAAATAGCTTCCATAATACTTTGCTCTAGGGAGTAACACAATTTCAAGACCATTTACCAATCAAAAAATTAGTTGTTTTATCATTTTATACTTGCTTTTGTAAATATCTTTTTAAAACCATTCATGGTCAACGGGGAAAGCACTTCACATTTTTTAATCAGATACATTCATTCTCTGATGCAAACGCACTTCATAATTTCCTTCTTAAAGTATTAAAACTTTAGGATTGCTAAAATACATGAATTGCAAAAGCTCTACCTTTTAAGTGCGGGTCGGGTGCTTTGAGTTGAAAACGTTGCTCTGGCTGTATTTATAAAAAAATTAATCAGAGCTTGTGCCGAAATAAAATATACAGGTAAAATTCTTTCATGAAAAATCAACTGCTATTTTGTATAGCTCATTTACGATCACAATTTTCATTTTTAAAATATCACATAATTTTCCATATTTGGCATCTCTACGAATTATGAGCCCATATTATTATTAAAGACGATAAGAATTTACCTGTACTACAGATCTGTCAAGACTTATACGGTTTCACTTTTTGCCATCATTTCATCATTCACAGGCATATACAAAAAAATTGGCGTTAAAAAAAAGTTTTAGCACCAACATCAACTTTCTTCTTGTCTTTCTATTTGTCAGGTCTTCTGCCATACAGGAATCATATTCCATTTCTCTCTAATCACGATTTAAAGATAGCAAGGCATCCCTTAACCAAAAAATCGACACTATTAAGTACAAAAATCACCATGTAATATATTAAGTTTACCATAATTTTTCTTTTTCCTTATTTAAGAAATATTTTTTGTGAAATCAAAAAATCATAAAATTTCAAATCCTTTCACACATTCATTATTTTCTCCTTTTGTGACATTGCTCGTAAAACATTTGTCTCAATGGTTTACCTTTCTAACAGATTATTTACGAAAAAGGTGGGATCTACAGTCCAATCATTCAGAACAACCCCAAACACAAATTTCTGCAGGGTTTTTGTGTAGTTATCTTTGAAGTTAGTGAGTGATGACCAGAATAAATTGTGTAAATACCTAATAATGAAAAGCAACAAATGAGATGACCAAAAAGATGTCCCAAAAACTTTTCAAACCCCGACCACGCGCGTTACAAACAAGCTGAAATAAAATCTGTTCATATTGATAGGAGTCGCGAGGAGGAAAACGGATAATAATCATATCATGTAGTCAAATCGCCACTTCAAACCTTTTTTATATTCAGCCTCCAGAGAGATTCCGGATATGTGCAATGCATAAATTACAATTTATGGCTTTGAAAGTATAACCTCACATAATTTCCTTTTCTTTTCCTTTTCCCTCTTTCACTGAAATGTACAAAAGAAGAGCAAACAAGATTCATGTAGTTTATCAAACTTTAAAATCATTTTCCATTCAAAATTTTTCATAGAAAAATGAGTACATACGGCCACTTGAACGAAAAGTTGGAACACTATCGCTACTATCATCTTTATAATCATTCCATTCTCCACTGTTTGTATTTTTGTTTTCTTCCTATTTGTTCGTATTTGAAATACCAACCGCCATCAAAATTCATTCTTCTTTTGCTATATACAAAAATACTTTGGAAAGACTCCTACAAATACATCACTTATATCATTGCCCAAGAGAATCTGATTTTTATTATATAATATTCCAATCCAAAAATCTAGTTATCACTATTCCATCTCACTTTCTTCAATAATACCCTGAGCCGAACAAACAAGCGACCTAATACGGCAACAGTATCACAAAGTTCAACGTCGAATACATAACAATTTCAAGAGTAAAAACAGGCAATAAAAGGAATGAGCTTTTTATCATCCTCAAATTCAAATACAGAGATAAGTATCAATATAGACATAGAAAATATTCCGAGGTGATTGTGGTAGTGGCAAAGTAAGCAACATTTTTTCGGATTCTTTCGACTTGTTTACATTCATCCGCTTGATCTTGATCATCATCATCATTCATAATATTCATCATTTCATTGTATGATTGTATAATCTTGCATCAAACCTGTATCGCATTGTGTAAAAAATGTCCTACAGCTTCTGTCTCCGTAAAAGTTCAAGTAAAGGGAAACATTAAATGACCTTTATGCACTTTATTCGAATAGATTTTTTTGAACTTTTCTCGCCTTTATATTTATCAACAAACACAATTGAAACAGTTTTTTGTTGATGTCAAATAAAGATAAAAGAAAATATATGGATTTTCATTATTATTATGCGGTTACGACCACTTCAATTTTAAAGCATTCAGACAAAAATGAAAAATTGAACAAATTGAGAATATTTAAAAGACTTTTTGTTGCATTAAAGAAATGTATCATATCACAAAACTATCTTTTTAAAATTGAAATTTCTTTTGAAAGCGCTCATGTCCTGTAGTAAAAAGTAATGTCGAATGTGTGTATGGTCGTAATTGTTAACAGTAAAATGACAATGGCTTATTTCATTCATAGCAAAAAGGGCAATATTGTTTCCCTCTTATTTATTGGCGGAGAAAGCATGCTCGCTCCTTGCAAGGAAATCATAAGAAAAACCCCAGGAGAAATACCAGTTTCTGTTTGCATCAATGTCGTAAACTATTAAGTTGTAGAGAACGCAACAGGGTGGCGATGATGATGTTGGAAGTAAGTGTCGGTGACATTGTGCCAATAGCGTTACTCTTTAAATAATATAAAAAATGCTTCTGTTCCTGATACTTTTCCTCCTCTTTAGAAAAACCCCAGGAGAAATACCAGTTTCTGTTTACATCAATGTCGTAAACTATTAAGTTGCAGAGAACGCAACAGGGTGGCGATGATGATGTTGGAAGTAAGTGTCGGTGACATTGTGCCAATAGCGTTACTCTTTAAATAAAATAAAAATGCTTCTGTTCCTGATACTTTTCCTCCTCTTCTGTACTATACAGCTCATAGTGTATTATCCTTCCCAACAACAGCAGTCATTTAAAAAATGACTTCCTTCCCTAGGCCGTCGTTGCATGTGGCGGAAGGAGACAAATTGAATTGATAGTCCGTTAAATGGCTTTCCACTCGTTGACTCTAAAAGGTCAAATTAAATATAATAGCCAACAGGAGAACAAGACAAGCTAACCGTGTAGTAAGCCATGATCGTCTAGCACAAAGGTAAACTATTTTACTTGTCAACTTTGGGCAAGTTATTTTACAGCATTTGAAAATATTTAATCTAAAAGGTTATGTGTACAGCTAGGCAAGTGCGTCTATATTATACAATTTTATATGTACATAAACACGGTTTTATTATGCTCATTCACTCCATTGAATTTTTCTACTCTTCAAAGCTATATCATTTTTGTTGTTTGACTCTTAATAGTTCATTAAAATTCAGAAATATGTTTAAATGTAGTTTTTAAAGCTACCTTTTACTAAATAGGTTTTGCAAGTACATTTCCGTCCGCCTGTAGATTTGCTCAACTGAATATCCGCCTTTCTGCTTGAATATATCATAAAAGACGCCATAAAGTACTAAACGGTCCACCATTCTCTTTCATGTGCATTTTATATAGTTTAAAATATCGGCATGCTAAAAGCGTTATAAAAAAGAAATAGGATTATTTCAAGAAAACAGCCTACGCTGCTCCTGTCAAATGCACGTCGGAATTATCACCACGAAACTCAATCGATAATATTGTAAAAGGTTCAAATCCGAGTCAATTAAACCAACGCTAGCACAGAGGTCAGCTGGCACTCTAAACATAATCAAGTGACAACAACATTCAAATACTGGGGATGAAGGCATAAACAGGGAGAGACAACTCTTTGCCTATTTACATCCTTTTACTAGACGAACCATCTGTAATGATTTTTTTTGTAAAATGACAACAAAATCTTGTAAAAAACAGCAGAGTTGATCTGAAAAGGTTTAGAAAATCCAAAAAGTAAACAGAAAGAGTAAAGCCGAAGGGTATTGCAGAGAATTGTATAGAATGCTTATATAATACGTTTCCCTATGAACTTTGCTTTTTTATTTTACACAATGCATGAAATGTGGACCCTTTGTAAGTATAATAGGTTTTTAAAGGTGATATTTACGGGATTGGAACTGGGATAAATTGAAAAAGTTCATTGTGGTTGGCAAAAAGAGTTCATAAAATTCTGAGGAGAAATTCATTGCAGCATGTCACCAAACTTGTCACAGCAATCGAATCAATTCACTGGAGAGTATACTTGGAATTGAATGAGAGCAGTGGGACTGTTTTATGAAAATATCGGGTGTTTCTCAACTGTCCCTAAGGCATTTCCCTACGCACAGCTTGTTACGTTACAACAGTTCAGACTTCATTACGAATTCCGTTCATTTACCCTTGAGCTGGACCAAAAATAGATAGAATTGGAATTTTTTATTAAATCCCTTATTTTTTAACATTAACCCACTGACGCAAAATGTGTTTATTTCCTCTCCCTATTTTTTATTAATAAAAACCCAAAAATTCTCCTTAAAATGTAGAAAATGATTGTTTCCAAAAAATGCTGTCACAATGAATTTCCTGTTATTCTGTACAAACTACACAATATTGTCAGCTTTTCATCCAGTTTTCCTTTCCAACAAAAATGTTAAAGTTAAAAAAGCAGAAAGCCTCTTTTCTTTCATTTCTATATCTATATGAAAGTGGTTAACAATGCCAATTCTTTATCAATGCATCCGGTGGACTCTATTATCAAAATAATATTGATAGAATAGACTCCGTGTGGCCTGCCTAAAATCTCTGTTTTTTATTATTTTCAGTTCCGTTGTTTTCAATTTTTTAACAAAAACGTGAGTGCCCTTATCCATTCACACGGAAAACGTGTCCTTTCAGTAAATGACAAAATCCAGTAGATATTGAGTGAATAAAACATCGTTTCAGACGAGGATCTCTACTAGAATAGTTTAAGTTGAAGAAGGCGTAGATGTTGTATTTTTTTATGATATTGATTATCATGGCCTGCTTCATCTGACGGATCCTGATCCTAACTGTGTGTATGTAAGCTTCAAACTGTGCTTGTCAACAAAGGTTATATGCACTCTGGCTTAGTTCATATATCTGCCTAGTTGTCTTCCATTATATTGTTAGCTAATGAAGTCTTTCATTTCCATCAAATCTGTATTTGCAATCTAAATACACGATTAGATGTCACTCTCCCCATCCTAAATACAAACTCATGCTCTACATTAAGGTCGCATATTGGTCATACAAACTATCTTATCCGTATGTCACGTAGCGCTCGGCGAGAGAACAATTTATGATAATACTAATAAAATCGTCAGAGACTTAAAAACGAGTTGACAAAGTATGTTAACTACTTTGGAATTTGGCTTTATAGTTGAAAATTATTCAGAAAAAACTGTTGGTTCATTCTATTCAAGCATTTACTGGAGTTTATCATCATCCACATATTATGCATATGTCCCTATATTTTGCTTTCAAATGAAAGCCGCTTATCATCACAGGTTTCAAATGCAGTGAACAAATGGAGGATTTTTCCGCATTGAAAAGAGAAAAAGGAAAAAGTGCGTGTGCCTGCCTATATGGTGTGGTGTTATTATGTACCAGCGACTTTACGTAATTGACAATTTCACTTCACATGACATCACACACTGTTTCATTCTTTTTCCACAAATAAAGCCTATTATTATTCATTTACTCTTTTATCCATGCAGACAATAATTCGACGTTTTTACAATACACTTTCTATGCGTCAATGAGCAAAAACGAGAGTTTGGGAAAGAAGAGAAAGAAAAATAAGGATTTTTGTTGGACCCTCTAATAAGCCAAGATTCATGACAAAATGGAACAAAAGATGGATAAATGAAGCCATACACTTTCAATTATATTTTATTTTAAGTAACTGAAATAATCTATTTGTGTAGGTAATTTTTCAGAAAGCTGAATTAAAGAATAAAGGCAAACATTTCTTTTTTTTTGGAAAAAAAGATATTATGGATTTTTCATTTTCTACCTTTTTTCAAGCTTTCATGAACAAATTCACACATATAGAAAACTTATTGTTGTTTTTTGTTAGCAACAAAGAAGCCTGACAGAAGGGCCTTCATAATAACGAGCATGTCTTGTGAAAAGACCACCCCACAACTGTAGTAAATAAATGGCTACTTATTATATTTACGCACAATCAAGTTTTCTTTTCAAAGGTAAAGATCATCGAAAGCCCACCACCACCTCCATTTTAATCTTGTGAGCAATCTTTAGCGCTTTCATGCGTCTCTGTCCCTGTCCGACCTACCCAGGTTGTTAACTTGCCAAGTAGCTGTTGCAGCCTACCCACACACCATTCTAACTGCCACTATACATCCGCATATTTTACTTTAGTTGAATACAAGAAAACACACAAAACGGACATTTGGATGTTTAGAAAAGTTGTAATTTCATTCTAATTTCCTGCTAGCGAGCCAGGTAATTCCCAGTTAGAAAAATTGTTTTCCTCTTTTTCTGAAACGCCTCCTTGTTACCTCTTTCAATACAATATGTGTACAAAACTGCTACATGGATTTGCTATGATTACATTTCAACTTTGCTAAGAAGAACGTGACGTGAAGTAGACAGTTCGTCTATAATGTTATTACCATGAACTAATGTCGTTTATGAATAGAAATATGAAATTGGTCTCTCCTTTCACGCCAACCACCCATCCCCAGCGGGCTTTTCTCTTTTACTTCAGTATATTCCGTGAAAGGCTCGAAGTGGAAACGCCACAGCGTAATAGAAACAGAAGCATTTTAAAGTAAAACACTTCACAGGAAACTAACCGAGCATTATTTTTACTGCCCATCTCATTCACAGATGAGCAAGACAAGTGAATAAATTGTAAATGTTCTGTCGGTTTAGTCAATTTCAAAGTCAAAACCATCCTTTTTCAATGAATTTTCCCGAAATAAGGGAAACAAGAGACCAATATATATTCTATTTATGAGACATTTCTAGGACTAGGATTAACAAAAAATGAATTTCACTTCGAGTTGTACATGTCCTTACATCGTTTCCAACTCCTCTTTTATTACTATTTCAGCATCTGTGTAATAATATGGCGTTAAAAACTAATGTGGAGAGCACTAAACAAGGATCATCCACTAGAGTCCCTTCCAATTTTTGCTTATAAGGTGTTCCTCTGTTTCTTTAGGTGTGTGGTTATTTAAGCAGTAAACAAGACGAGAAAAATTTAATGAAGAGGTACACTAGGTATGTATGTGCACTATATAAGTATACTCTCTCACTCTCTCTAACTTTCTTTTTAAGATATTATTACATACAAAACAATTTTGGATTTTTCTGAATGGAACTCGTGTGCACGTGCATTTTCGTTTCGTTCAAGTTCTTCAACGCATACATATTCTCAAAAATTTGCCATTATTATTATTTTTATGGATTAAGCCCTTTTAAGCTAATTTATGTTTACTTTCCCGTAAATTGGATTATGTTAGGTCTGTGTTATTACCACTCATTCTCTCTTCTATAATTTATATGGCAAAGCTATATTATGAATATCTATTTTTACTCACAGATACTTTAAAAAATATACAAATCGAAAGTCTATGTTGTGCTTTGCCATGAGACAATTTCATTTTTAGTAATAATGGATGAACGCGATAGCTTTTTCATTCTTGTTTGCACACATGCATTACATTTTACAACTGTTCATGCGATGCTATAACTGCATCAAAATAATTGTCTGCCGGAACGAAATGGAACCTCTCCAGGGTATACGTAAATTAGCTAGGTGCGGTGATGAAAAAAGGCGCAGTCAAATACTATAAAAAGCAATGGACCAAAAACACTCAAAAGACTCTGAAAATACATTCCTGTCCTAATGTACACCACCACAAAAGTGCAATGTTTCTTTCTTAACAAGAGAGGGTAAAATTTTGTGCAGTTTTAATATATTCAAAGAGTACATAATGATGTCGGTTATTATGAGTACAAACGCCGGAAAACGATACACTTGGGAGACTACACAAGAGCGTTTTTTCACTCATTTATGTATATTAAATAATAAAAAGTAATTTTGATGTGGTTTTTTACTCCGGTGTGGGTAGTTAGTTGGGTTATGTCATGTAGGTGGCAGAATGAAAGGAAACACTGTGCCTACAGCACATGCCATCATCAAGATACAGAAAGAATGGATGGATGAGGCTGTCTAAACTGTCCATCCCTCATGTCATACTAGTCGTCAAGCTGGAAATAAATGGAATGCATTCCGTAAATAAATAATAATAAACAGAACAAAATTGTAGAAACCTGG
>JAHZNK010001008.1:0-16862 GCA_027744615.1 Lepidocyrtus cf. nigrosetosus NNG-2020 | reverse complement strand
GTGGCAGTAGTGGCACCATGGCGGACCTAGACCTGGACTGCTTTGACGACGGTGAAGACAGCTTCTTTACGGATGTGAATTTGGAGGAAATTATGGCAATGACTAATCAGTCATTTTCAAACAGTGATAAAGAAAATGAGGGCTCTACAAACTCCAAAGATGTTGCAGTTCCTCCAGTTGTACAAGGCCGTTCTTCAAGTCAATGGAATGGAAAAGGTCAAGCGGAGTCGGTTCCCAAACCTCAGCCCTCTGCCGTAGCGGTTCAAAACTCCCCTTTAAAGAAAAGATTTAAATTTTTTAAGTCAGCCCCAACCCCGTGTCGGGAGAATCCTCCTTCCCCAATTGGATTTAATGATGAATCTATGGCAATGGGAAATGAAGATAATGACGTTCAAGTGATTGAACCGGGAGATGGATTTGATGACGATGGAGATGATTATCTGTTTAGGGAAATGGACTTGGATGGGATAACTGAACTGAAGAATGCAGCTACAACAAAAGAATTAAAAAATAAAACACCCCAGCTACAAGTGAAGCTGAAACCTAAGGCGTTGATGGAATCCCCGTCGAAACACTATTTTTCTTATTATCCGACACTGCCACTTAAACGAAACTTTCCAAAAATGGAGTCCCCAATTGCACCAGGAGGCAAGAAACGGTTTAAATTTAAAGGTAAAACTGGAACGCTAACGTCTTATCCTAATTTCCCATCAACGTCAACTCCCAAGAAAGAGGCTAGGGATAAACTTCTTGAAATAGATAGCGAAATTCAATTCATTGAAGAAGTACAACCTTCAATGAATTGTCCGGAACAACCACCGTCACGGCTCCCTATAAAAAGAACTAATTCCGATGAGCTTTTAATGCAAAGGGACCAGTACTTTAAAGAAGTGAGGAATAATGATTGGAGAAAGTTTTTAACAGAAATGATGGAGCAATCAAGGTTTGGGTCTTTACCGTTTCAAAGCATGCCGATCACTGCATTGAACATGTCACAATTTGAGTCAATCATTACAACTTGCCTGGATGTTTCGGTGTCGCTTCTAATTAAAGTTGCCAATCTGTTGCTTTCGTTCCTCAAAGAAATTCATAAAGGTAAAATCTTTCACGTAGAAGATAAAATGAATCGGTTGTCTTATCGTTGTGAGAAACTGAATACTAAAAATCAGTATTGCGTAATTTCAGGTACAACATTCAAGAAAGATAACATGCTATCAAATGACGTAGAATTTGACGTGGAGTATCACAATGGATTAGTGCAACTGTTGGAATCTACGATAGCTCGAATTGACTGTTTGTTAAAAAGAGACGACACGAAAGGTAACGAGGATACGATGACTGAATTATTTAAGAGGATTATGGAACAACATTCAACAGGTCGCTTTCAAAATTTTGCCTTTAATTAAATAAAATCAAACAGATAGTTTACTGAACTTCAATTTCTTTACTTCTTTCAGGCTCTCCTGATCTAAGTCGTGCATTAATTCTCCCGTTTGTTCCACGTTATTACCCGGAAGGCTTTACAATTGCGGTAAATCATGCCGTAGAAACTGGAACTTATGAAAATCTTGTACCGTTTTGTTTGAAAGCTCCAGAAAACTTTGTTATGATTTTAAACAAATTTTCGATAATCAGTTTACCTGTTATTGAGATCGACCCGGATTTTAAAATACAACGCAAGATATATTCCAAACCAGCGCCAGGAACAATGACCAATGAATTAATTAAGACTTTGTTTGCTCAATTAGCAAATGATGCAGTTAGTTGCTTTCCAAGTCAAGTTCAAAGTCTCATTGTTTTCGAAACAAGTATATCAATGCAATGGCGTGAACCTAAAAAAGTGTATGATAGGTATTCACAAATAGTTACGCAAGTTTTCAATCTTGTAGATTATTGTGCAGGCCATTGTTACAATGGGGCTGTGGATGAGAATTTTTTAACACTTTTGATCTCTTCTTTGCCAAACGTTAATAGAATTCTCAGTGATAAAAGTTTGACTAACAATGTAAGTTTTAAGCAATGGCCATATTTATGGAAATACTTAAAAAGACTCAATTTAATGTAATAAATAATATTACGTTTTTTATCTTCGAGACACATTTATTTTATTTTTTGACATTTTATTTCTTTTCTCATTCATTCACTTTCGAAAGACTTAATATACAAATTAATCCATTTTTACTTTATTTTATGAACATAACAATGTACAATAATTTTCTTTAGGCAGTAATAAAGGTGAATGTTTTCTTTTAGTAAAAACTGTGCAGTGTATAATATATTTAGAGAAAGTAAACATTTAATTAAATAGGTCTGGTAAAACCGATGATTTGAATAAAATTAAACTTTACTTCAATATTTTAACCACTTTTAACCATATCTTAACTGATAAATCACTTAACAATCATTTTTAGTTCTAATCTGATGATAACACGTCATCGATTGATCACATCATTAATGTACACAATTTGTTGCCTTTTAAAATCATGCCAATGAGTTACAATACCATTGTGCTAAATTATTGATTAATTTCTTATTAGATTTGAATTCTGATGGTCTGTGTAACTGCTTTAACGAATATGTACCAAATTCTGTTTCGTGTCTAGGAATGGCTAAACAAAATTGGCATTTTTTGCACATCATTTAAATATGACAATTGATTTTCTAGTATAAGTGCGTCAATGTATTGGTTCAGATATCAGAAGAATGAATATAAGGATGTGTAATAGGAAAACTTACGCTTTTGAAGGAATTATTTAACTTTCCACTCATCAAATTATGCCGACAAATCAGGGTGTATTATGTGCGATCGTCATAATATTAATGAATGTAGAAGTTTCAGACTAATTATGGCAGTGATGAAAGGAACCAAAATTCCTTTCTATTTTCCGCTACTTCCATTCATTTCATCTTTGATTTCCTTCGCCTTTCATTTCATTAGAGGCTATTTTATCTGAGTTTGAAAACCATTTTCCTGTCTTGATTCGTTGACCTTTCATAGTTGGTACAAAAGCCCTATGCTATATCATAAAATAATATCGCGCTTATTAAAAAAGTAAATTATTTTAGGTAAATTTTAGTTAGTCAAGTTATTTTCTAGACCTTATATTAAATAGTCAAACATTGATTTAAAAGTACACAACTGATTTCACTCTGCAGGTAATAAATATTGCTCAAATTTCTTTTAACCATCCCAATTTGCTTAATTATTGTAAATATTCTTACCATTGTCATTACAGTACAGTATATTTATAGCTTGTCATTACTCAAAATATTCCGGTCAGTTCATTGAGTCACATTTCTTCTACTAGTCCATTTTAAAAGCTGTCAATGAATGTTTTTGATAGTAAGAATAAAAACCAGCCACTGTACTCAACTAATTTGGAAAAACTTTGACCATGCTTGATCACACAAATTGTATTAGTAAATATTTTTTATTTAACGACTGTCTTAAGTAATTTTCTAAAATTTTAGCTCTCCTAAAGTATTGTTAGATTTTATTTTACATATAATTATTTATAATAGATGACAGTTCAATTGATGATATTATAAATTTAGTGTTTTGGAAAAGGTACAACGTACAGATATTTATTTATTTTTAATCAAAGGAAACCAAATTGTATAGTAAAGGGGAAAGGCGTTCTTAAATTAGGTGAAAATGAAGCGTTAATCCAATATTTCTACTCATTCAGCACAATGATGATACGTTAGTTTTCATCAAGAACAGGCAATTACTGGAAGCAAAATGGAAAATTTTGTATTGCGTTAGTAGTATTTGCATCAACTTAATTTCATATAAAGTTTGATATAAATGTTGTTTTTAAAATGCAAATAACTTTGATTCTATTTGTAGCTAGCGTTGATTTAAATTCTCCTATATAAATTATTCGTTGTATTTTAATAAATAGCACACTAGCAGGTAGTTATTTATATCATAATAATATGCATAGGTGTATTTGTGAAAGAGATATTGGAAGGCTACCATTTCAAACACTAATTAGCTGTCATTCAATGATGAAAATCACAATTCTTTCTAATCCTGTACGACTCATGGAAAAGTTATATCCGTAACATTTTTATATCTTTATATATTTTAAGTAGTAGAAGAGTACGAGCTGAATAAACAAATATGTCTGTATATTACTATATTATGTTGCCCAAAATAAAGATTTCTGCAATGCTGATGTATGTAATAGAATAATAATTCATACATAATATAAACCAAAATTAACAGAACTAATAATTCCGATTGATATAAACATGTACACCTGCAATGAGCTTCATACTACTGAAACCTGTAAGCTTCTCCAACTATTTTTTCAAAATGCATGCAACCTGTTGTAAAACAAGCAAATAAATCCATGAGACTAGCCAAAAATGCATTATTAACGATAAGACCTCAATTGAACAAATGAAAAAGTAAACAAAAATAAACGGTAAAGATGAGTTGAAGTTTCACTAAAACGAAATACTTTCGTTTAAGATTTTATTCTGAATAAAAGTTGTTGTTGATGACACAATTATTCGTGATCAAGCTGCAAAGTCCAAACCTTTTCAATCAAATTTAATCCATTTTCATAGGAAACATCATATAATTCTCCATTTTCACTGTGTAATTAATATTTTTTAAAAAAGGAAGAAGAAACCTATTTTATTGACATACATACCGGCAGTGCTTGCTTTTAAAATATAAATCGCTTGTTTTATCGCTATGCTTAATACAAGGTTTTATTTTTAGCTACATAACGATTATTATTTTTAACTTATACTGCTGGTTTGACTTGACTAAAAATTATAGATTAATTGACAGAGGTTTATAATTACAGTGTAACAATAATGTATTGAGGAGTTGTAAATGCCTTTATGTTTTAATTCCTTTTAAATCTTATCATTCACGCATCATCATCCTATATCATCGGTGTTTTTTTAAACAATTTCATTTAAAAATTATACATTTTCATTCTTGTTAGTACAAACAAATGATATATTTTTATCGTAGATATATAGCACAGCAGTAGTTTATTATTTAAATACCCATTACTGGAGCGACTGCAATGATAACTTTTTTTGCTTAAAACAATAATAACTAAAAGACTGAATAAAAACAAGAAACGTTGCTGAATGATGCTCTCTGACTTTTCAATCTTTCTCTGTCTCTTTTACTTTTTTCATATTGCTTCCAAAAATTAAATTCAACCAATACATATTACATTAGTTATTAGTTTTTGTTCTTTTACTAATTAGAATTTTTCTAAAACTTTCTCTCCTTTTACACTCAGGTACTGCCCGACATTTTACTATTATTGTGTAATTACTTTACGTTTACGTGAATGATTGATAAATTAACTTTGTCATTACTAGAGATGCATAATAATTATAATAATTATATTATTATTCTATTATTGTAATGTAATAAATGCATAAAACGTGTTCAATTTATAACACGCATTGTATTCACGCTCGGTGTAATCTTTACTCTAATTTTCAGTTAAGGTACTTTTACGCTGCAAATCAAGAAAAAAAGAAACCCAATAATCTTTCCATAGGAAGTTGTCTTATCCTCAAATAGCTTGAAATTAACAACAAAAAAGAAATTTGGTAAAATAATTTTACTCGTCAACATCTTTTAATCAAGTGAAAATAGTACTTTCCAAGTGGCTCAAAAAAGAATGAATGCAGAAAAAGGGTGAACAAATTAATTTTTAATAGAATTTGGAGAAGATAAATAATATCCCCCATTAAACATGGTTTTACTTGTTTGCTGACATTGTTATATCATAAAAACTACATTTGATTGATGATGATGGACATATACAGATAAAGACACAATGTACTTGGTAAGAAAGTAAGAACCATGGCTTTCACTTATCCATTTTTTACTTCATCATTCAACAAACTTCTGTCTTCACGCTCTCCAAGTAAATTTTGGCGAGTGATACCTTTTCAATTCAAGTTGCCAAACTAAACAGGTCCAATTCATTTCATCAACCTTGCGTTCTTTCTTCACAACTAAAAGTCAGAGCTTGTTTTACATAATAATAAAAAGTCATAAAGCTTTGCGATTAAAAAATGACAATACCAAATTATGATAATTATATAAGTGCTCCAAAATCTTAAGTCTAAACAGTTTCGTAAAATAATAATAATAATAAAATTCGCAGGATAAATAAAGATACGAGATACTCATCATATTTTAATGATGATATTGATAATTTGCATGTTGTGTTTTCTTCTTTCTAATGCACATCATTCTTATTGTTGGCTCTTGTGATTTACTGAAATGCACACAATTTTTAATCAACGAATACTAAAAATGCTAACACTTTGCAACGAAATTTTTAAACCTAATTATTCTAGATTTACAAAAAAACATCGCGTCAAATAAGTATTAAAATTGGTTAAATTAAAGCTTACTTTGCATTCGACTAAAATTGGTTCATTTCAAACCATAAATGAATCATCAAAATAATATACACTGTTTGGTGAATAATAATTATGTCATCATCACACCTGTTTTTCTTTCAGCTCAATATCATCGCCGCTTCTTGAAACAGAATAAAACTGACAGTTCTGAAGAAAACCGCTGAATTTAAAATAATAATAATAATATTTAGCATTAAGATAAAATCCAGAATGTGAATGGGTTACAAAACCAAAAAAAACTTATTTGGTATTGTCGCTTGAGAACGATTTCTAAGAAAAACGTGTATTAGAGGTAGCGCCAGTCTGCTTTAAAAAGTTCTAGCTAAAATTTACGAACCTATTATTCTAAGAATTAAACAAATTCATTATTATCAATGTGAGAATGATTTTAAGTAACAAACCTACATAACGCAATTCCTACAAACTGAGATACATTTCGATATCGGGCGGAGGATCATAATTTCTAATTGACTCCGTCTAAGCATTTTTTACCTTCGCTTTTTAATGAAGATTGTTAAATTAAAGATGCATTGTTTATTTCTCTCTGATGAAAAGTTACTAACCATAATAAGTATGTTATACAGTTGGATATAATAAACAGCAACTCTTTATTTGACAGATTAACTTTTTTTTGAACTCTTCTACATAGTAATTTTTATATCTATTATCTGTATAACACTGACTGTACCCACTGTTGTAATGATTATATAACGATTTTCAAATATATTACTGACGATTTCTTTTCTGCCAATTCTCTCTTCCTTATTGATGACGACTCAATTCTTATCCTTTCGCAAACATACAATATTACCGAGTAACTTGTATACACTTAATTTACAAATTGTTTTACATAGCATAATATTGTAGTAGTATTTAGTAGTAGTAGTATCATATCTATATAGATAGGTATATAATATATATATTTATATAGTACTTATTTTTTCTTTTTTAAACGTCGATAAATAGACAGAATGAAAAAAGATGGCTAAAATTTTGGTCTACCCAGCGATTTTAGAATTATTTGGGCGGGTCACGTTCTGAAGTGGCAGTGGATGAATGAGGAATATCCGAAGTGGCACTGGAAGGTCCGGCTCCGCTTTTCCCATCTTCTTTCATTTTATCTACGTATTCTGCAAAGATGTCTCGAAATCGAGACCATGACTTTTCGGGAATTGTTATGGCGTTCCGAAAATTCGTTTTTACCTGTCAAAAAAAGATACGAATCTAATAATTAAAAACTGTTTTTGCACAACAACTTAAAAGAATTGACCTTATCATGTTTCGTGCAAAATACTTCTCGACCACTCACTCACTCATCAACCAAAAACAGACGGTTGGTTATTAAGCACATATATACATTTGCCTATTAATTAGAAGGAAATCCGAATCTCGAAGAACTGGATATCTTACATTTTCAAAATATATTAGACAAGGAAAATGCAGATATTTACGATGACCTTGTCAAAAAAGCAGGTAAACACAAGAGGGGTATAAATGACAGACATCAGTACTCAACTATCTTTGCAAATAACATTTACCAATAAGCCAACAACGATTCACACTACGTTAAAAATTTTGTCAATGAAGCATTCAATAGGTTTAAAATTCTTTATTACCATCTCAATCGCCTAAATCATATAATATAGAAAATATGCATGCTCAAGTATTATATGGGTAGTAGGGTCTTTATCGACAATCTTCCCAACAATAATCAAAACTGTTAAGCCAGACAAATGAACAAGTTGTTTTCTGTTGTTGCTTGTTGATGGTCGTTCAGTTTAAATCTTGAATGAAATTCTATCCAAAATAAAATATCTTTTTCAAGTTCCTGTCCCTACTTCTTACCAAAACAATCTTTTGTGTGAATAAAACTGCAATTTTTATATTGCTTATGCCTATAAGATTATGATGAGTTGATATCTCGTTATGTGAATCCTCAGCCTGTGCATATACTCACATAAACAACTACAATAATTTATGTCAGGTGTCAGAGTAGTTAGAGTGAGAATGATGATGGATTCAGAAGAAACAATTATTTTATTTTGCCTACACAACAACACAACAACAACAACAACAACAACACCAGTTTCTATTTTATATCCTAATCCTGTCCCAAAGACGAACCTTTTTATCAGTATCAATAATTAAAGCCTTCTTTCACTAGAGGCTTCATTATCTACGAACACGTGTCATTTCATTTTACATGATCCCCTCTTTCTTTAAAAAATTTGTTTAAATAAAGGTGAAGCAAAAAGACCCTTGACCAAAGAAACATGTGGGCCATGAAAAAGGATTCTCAAAAACCTTTAGAAAGAGAGAGATAGGAGTTCAAGAATATACGAAGAAGAACTAAAGAAAATACAGATTACCGGCTTAGTGCTCGCATGTGAATTTTCTGAGCTAGCAAAACTTGCACCTACCACATTCCATCTTTTACCTTGCAATAATAATAATTCGAAATAGTTCACTTTTCCCTGATAAGCGTCGTCTAAATAATCAGGTGTGGTGTGAACGAATCAAAAACTAAAGCCGAAGTCTGCATACCTCCATGCATGGTTAGCAAAAATGCCTGTTAGCGTTTTATCTACGTAAAAGGGCTCATCAAATAGTTCATAATACTGTACTTAAGTCCTGCATTAATTAAAATTGACTTTGAATATCATGTCTCTATATCTGATACTCTGAGAAATCTTAATTCGACAACAGTTTATGCTAATTCAGGTGTTATTTGCAGGTAAAAGGGATAAGTTAGATTAGAAATTTATTCTAGTAAACTCTCGTGTGTATGAAAAAATGTATCCATAATCAAATACTAGCTGTTTTGTTTAAAAGGTTCATTCAAAAACGCACACGCATAAAATGCTACCATTGCGATCGCATACAATTACTTTTTTGCTTGTTTGTAATCTTCCGTACAGAAATACCACAAAAGTTGCTAATTGCTAACAAAGACAAGCTAAACGATATTTGTATCAGATATTCTTCAAAAAGTCTTATCTTATACAACAAGGAAACAAAGATCGTTTCGTTTGTAATATGAATTTGTTTACTAACTATTGTTAACTAGACGATTATGGTTAATTTAACGATAGACAAGTCATTCTTTAACATTAGTTACAACGTACCTATACATATCAGCTACATGTAATCCTAAAACCGGATGTTATCCCGTCACGGGAACACCGGGAGTACAAGTGATTATTAGATGTTGTGTTTGTGTAAAACTGATTTTTCTTTTTGGAAAATGGTTATTTTCTGGATTATGATGGTTAGCGAAAGCAAAGATGCTACGAATTTTTAATCCTGTTCTTTTCTAATTACCTGTTTCATTAACCCAACTAGCCAAACTAATTCAATCACAGCAAAATAAATAGCATTTCAATGCAGACGTCAATCATTTTGTCTGTATTCTGAACACGTCTACATGTTGTCCACAACAGTTAATAATTTTATCTTGTGCATTGTTCAGGTCAATTTTAACCATATGCTGCTGCATTTCTTTGAATAATAATCAATTTACCAATTAAATTTATATGAAGTTCACATGCTTTATCTTAAAACGATGATGTGGTAATAACATTAAAGCTCTCCATCGCTTAACCCTCTAAAGAAATAACTCGAGCAAACTACGCATAATATTTAAGACGAAAAAACACATCATCATACGGAAAGTATAGTGAAATCCTCTTCTTCGCCCGATAACTTTAAAAAACCGTCTTGGTCATAAGTCTTGTTTTCAGATCAATGCTAATCACAACAAAAATATTGTGAAATGCCAAAGAGTCACAGAGGAGAACATTTACTGAAATGCATATATCTGTTTATATAGTATTCCTTGAATTCCTGCACTCTATATTGCTTATTTAACCTCGATTAGCAACTTATGCAAGGTTTTTGACAAGTTCTTCATTGGGACTTTTATCTGATGATGCTGACGTTCTGCGTAAATATTTTAAATATTTTTTTGCTTTCCCGTGAATATGAACATTTTTCTAATCTTCCTCATATTTAACTCCTTCTGATTGCAATCACAAACAAACAGACAAAATATAAAAGCTCACAATACAATATATAATATTTCCTATTTGAAAATCTCATACAAACTCGTCTTTGAGCAATAACATTCGATAAAACAGAAAACAAGACAGCAGTAGTGGAGTAGTGGAAAGTAATCTAGCCCGGATAAATGAAATGCATATAACATGCTGATCTGATAGAGTAAGTATGCAAAATACTAAATAATATCTTTCCTTCTTCGAATCCTTTCCTGCTAGTACTATGGTCCTCCAACTAATATAACAGCTTCGTTAGTTTTTTTGCAGAGTTTTCATATAATTTTCGGGATTCTTCAGTTGGAGCCAGCACATACGAGGCTTCTGTGGCATTAATATGAAATGTAGAAAATCGTAAAATGTTTACTAACAAGTCAGCTCATTATGGGGCATGTTGCATAAGATACTACATGAAGAGATGATGATATTAGGATGTCGATTATGCGAGTATCTTCTTTTTTCTTATAAAAGACTTGTTTACTGCTTTTCATTGAACTCATCTCAAGTCAGCACTATCACTATCCTATTATCATCATAAAGGCCATACGCACTCTTTTACGCAAAAACAAAACGCATTCTTTTCCCTGTCGTTTTTGTTACTAGAAGAGAAGTGAAGTTAAAACCTTGTAGTACGCAAGCAATTTTCTTGATTCAGTTAGGTATGCGATTCTTTCTTCTGTGGATGACTTTCAAACGCGCATACTTTACATTACATTAAGTACGTAAGAAAAAGAGAAACAATCCCAAACACATAAACGAGTTATATGGAGCTAAACTGTAAAAACCCGGTTCATTCTCATAAAGTACATACTTAATATTACACATTAAATGCATCAGTAAGATGCGAATGCAAATGTTTACTTGCCTTGCCACGTGAATTTGTAGCTTTTGGAGATGGCTATGATTATGCAAGTAGAAAAATGTGTAGACAATTTAAAACACTATTTTCTTCAATCCACCTTTAAAATATTCGCATAGCTAAATACAATTGTACATTTTTAAATTCTTTCATTGTGCCACTATGATATTATTATTATCAATGTTGATACTACTCCTTGATATAGCACCATGATTTTTTGCCATTGCTGTGTGAGTAGAGAAGACTTCAAACGAATATTTCAACCCATTCAGTGAAAGGTTAAGCAATTGGTGCTACTATTACAAACATAAGCAAACAGCCAAATGCTTTCGTAGAGAAAAATTTACTATATGCAACTTGCTTGATAGAACAACTTTCTTACTCTTCGTATTCTATTTATCGAAAAAACGCACCATTAACATCCCCAAATATATTCACAATACCTTTCCAATTATTCATTCTACTTCATCTCTCTCTCATCTACGTGCACATTTTTTCTTCGAGAGATTCGCCGCCATAAAGAGCCAGTGTAAACAAGAGGCAAATAGCAGATTGGATCTTGCCATCATCATTATCGGCAAAGAATAGGAAGCCAACAACAACAGCAGCCCAGGCCGAGAGAGAATTGATAATTTTGTTGATGACGATGATGATGAAATTTAAATGCATACCTGCGTTTTTTACAGCTTCTTTTCTCACTACCAGAAAAAAGTCACCCTAAGAGAGAATAAGTGGATCTTGTAGTTAACCTGATAATAGTGCGTTGTTGCATCATTGCGCGTACCCACTCCTTTTGCTTCTATAGAAGTATGCCGATATCAGTAAAAAGACGAATACCTACTGTTACGAGAAAACAATCCGGTTTGCATAAATTATGTAAATGCTTGTTTTTGCTCTTTTTAACATTCATACAGATATTTTTTTCAAGGAAAGATGATAAATAAAATTACTACAATATGTATATCCATGCATATATACATAGATCTTAGCAATTACATGTTCTTCTATACAAACAATAGCCAAAAACAGTTTTAGTTTGATACGAGTTGGATTCCTACGCACAATATAAAAATGCAATGGTTTAATACCTACGCATCACGAAGATAAAGGAAAATTGTACGCACAAAAATGCATATTTTACTCCAAGTTTTGTCAATGTTATTTTGTACTGCTATGCTATCTCACCCTTTTTTACTACTACGCTTGTTTCTTTTTACTTATTTCTTTCTCCCTCTGCGTGTGTTCGTCCAACATTTACAAATGAATGAACGAATGAACATTTTATCTCATCCTCATGATCATGATGCTATGCAGATTTAACATCCTTTAGTAGTGCGTAGTTCGCGTAGTTGCGAAGCATTTGGATAATATGCATGTATACTACTTAATACTATTCCCAATAGTAATAAGTAATAAGCAATTTTTATTGTTTTCATTTCTATGCTGCTATTGCATTTTATTTTCCTGAGGGTGTTACTGTAAAAGTAATCTTCAAACTTTCTATGAGTTTCTTTCTTACAAGTATAAACATTGTATATAAACGAAGAAAAGATGCATTATTTTATCTATTGTATTTGTGTTATTCGATGTGTGACAACATTTAAATAACGGAAGCGTACATCAGATCTTTTTACTTTTCCACTTAACATTTTCTTTCCATACAACCATGTTCCTAACAATAATGACTTTCATACATATTGAGGAAATTTTCATCTTGAAACATATATTTTTTGTCTACTTTTGCCTTTGGTTTCTGAATTATATGACTCAAAACTGATATTTCCGATATATTTACTCACAAAAAAATCTTTTAAGTAAAATGAGGGATTTAGTTTATGCTGATCCCCTGATACTGATAAAAATTACACACTGTGTGAGATAAAAGAGGTTATTGAAAGACACCGAAAAGAACAACAAAAACAGTCATTTCCAAAAGCGACCGTAAAAAGTTTTAACTGCTACATACCAACAGATAGGGAAATCCTTTTTGTCGAATTAGTTAGTATACATCAATATAATATCATGATGATGACGATGATGGCAGTTTTGGTGCACTGCATGGATGCAGTTTTTTGTTGTTTGAAAAACTAACCGCTGCATCATACAAGTGAATGATTACGACAAAAGAAAGTTGACAATGATGATCATCATGAGGGACAAATGACAATGGCTCAATATTTATACATGATGTAGTACACTACTGTGGTACTATAATCATCAACCTTAACTTCATCATTATCAACATCGACATCATAAAACTATCATGATCAATTCTCCACAGTTTCAATCAATGTTGATATTATGTTCTTGTTGGCAATGGGGATGCCGCCGTCGTTGAGCGCTTTGTTTGTGTAGTTTTTATGTGACTGTTTGCTGAAACGCAATGTTTCTATTGCTGCTGTCGAAGAAGACGACAAGAATGTTTCATTGAAACTCATGAAAAATGTATGATGATGATTGAATTGAACAACAACACAACTGAATGATAATGAATAATGTGGTCTTGACATTACACCAAGTAAACTCAAACTGAGGGTGGTAAAATAACCCACACAGGCAAACACATTCTTTTTCATTTACCACTACTTCATATTTTATTATCGCTTCTGCTACAGATAAAATCCAACCATCCTACTCGGATATTATCGCAACAATGTATCACCAAAATTTTAAAAACTAACAATGAAGTAAATACAAATAAGAAGAGGGTATGGGAACGTAAAAACAGAACCGACGCAACACATGAAAGAGGAATAGAAGTTGTTAGAAGGAATAGAAAATGTTTTGAAAAAGTGGAGTTACAGGAAATTATTGAAAGAACGAAGAAATTTGATTCTCCCCGGAGTTTGTCGCTATTGATTATCAAGATAAAAAGTTACGATGAATGTATGCGACTCTGACTCACTCAAAGAATACTTTTTCTAGTAAAGATAAGCACACAAAAACAATATTATTTACCTTCTAAGCATATTAAAGCACATGAACTGTCAAATTGGCACAGGTAATTTATGAGATCATCACAAACGCGAGACATGATAATGATGAAACTTGAATTGGAGCAGAATGCTGTTCAAATGAATGGCTCTATAATCATAATCAGTCAAACAATGACCAACCATTTGAACAATGAAAGTACGAATGTAGCATGGAAAAAGAGGGTTTGCAGTGGTTTTAATCTTGACCTCATGATGAATAAAAAATAAGAGAGTGAATGGTGAAGAAGTAAATAAGATTGATTGTAAAATAATTTATCTTTAGTCAGCAAAGAAAGGAAATTCAAAATTACATTATGACAAGATTTCTAACATAAAAAAGCAATACGTTTAGATACATTCAGAAGCAATGAAATCTATTACTTTATTTTGTATTTTAAATCAACATTCAAGCACATGAAGCCATAAAAACCAACTTAAAATTAAAGGAACAGGAACTATTTGCCATTTCATGGTTTATGTACCAGTTGAATTCTTTTACTTAAGAAAAATATAATCTCCTAATTCTTCCAGAGAAGATCTTATCAAGTTTCTTAATGAATAATTGAATAATTGTTTTTCTTAGAATACAAAAATTTCTCAACGGAAGGCTAATTATTGCAAGCATAGTTTAGTAGGATTTCTGAAGATTTTGTTTGTTATTACAGAAACGGGTTCAAAAGGATTCCGAAATAATGGAGTGATATGATATAAAAGCTATATAATCTAAAAAGTTTTAAAAATTACCAGTTACAGCTTTTAAGTCTTTTGATTTGAGTTGTAAACTACAACCTGAATGAAATTTACACTATCCTATCAGAATTCTACTGGTATGGTGCCTTTTATTTTGTTTTGTAACTTGTTCCAGATTGTGCGTTGTATGGGAAAAAATTTGCCAGGGGATGGGCAAGGATTGGCCTAAACTCCTTTGTTTTTGTCGGTTTCAGCTTTTTAATAAGAATGAAATGGATTACTTAACAACTGCGACATAGTAAATGCTATTCTAACGAGCACTGCTCTATTATTTTATCGTATATTGATGTCATTTATCTTTTTTATTTGCCAAAGTAATTTCAACTTCATTCAAAACTAAATTTCTTTCTAAAAAGGGTGCATCAATGTAATCATTGCCACTTTTTCTTTAGTCAACTTGAAAAGATTGGAATTAAAGGCAATAATTTCAACAAAATGAAACAGTGTACTGGTATCGGATGGTAACTTTATAATTTATTCGAAACCCTTGTTTTTCACCACAACTGCTATGCCAAACCTATCCAGAATACAGAGCAGAGTGGGTGATTCTGTGCTGATATGACAAACTGGTATATTCCGCTAACGATTCTATTCTTTTTGAGGAAACCCTTTCAATTACAACATTTCCTTCACAATAAATCGTTTTTAATTGGCTCTCGACTTTCACAAAGCATTATTTTCTTCTGTTCGAGGTGCATGTTGCCCAACAGCAATGAAATATCTAAGTAATCTCAGTATAATCAATTCAAGCAGTTTTTGTTAGAGTTCCCTATTCAATTCTAATATTTATAATTGTTTTCATCAAATAATTAAACTACATGCTTCTTTTTCTTCTAGTTACTCATATGAAAAGGTAATTTCTGTTGGGCCTAATTAACAGATCCATTTGATACGCGATGCTCAGTTTTGAACATTTCATCATTGTAATTAATTACTTCTTCCCTGTATCTACATTATGAAATGTTGATATATAAACGGAGGTTACAAAGCTGCAATACACACACTCTTGCTCAAAATATTGAATTTTCTAATTAATTCTGTTCTGAAAGAAAACACATCCTTTATATGAATTCGCATAATTATTTTAACAAAATTGAAAACTTAATAACCCAAAACAAATATTAATCTTCCAATTGGTGACAACTTCTTTTATATGATTTGTCTATATGCAACACAATATTTTTCGTGTTTTAAATAATGGAGGTATGGAAAGGCTTTCAATACCTCAATGGAATAATCGGTTTTTAACCAAGAGTTATATATTGTATGTAGGGCTTCCATAACGAATCAAAGGTTTCAAACTTTGACCAATCAAAGGTCCTATCCATGTTTGATCAAGCCTTGAAACTTTTGATAAAACCTTTGATAAGAAAAAAATTTAGCGGGAACTACAAATTTGAAGTTTTTTGTAAACAAAAGCTAATGTACATCAGTTTTAAATGCTTTTTGATAGTTTTTATGAATCTTTAAAATTTTCTTAGCGCATATACAATCAGTGTAATGATTGTTAAGATTATGTTTGCCTCTATAATTAACATATCCTTTTTCTGCAAATTATTAATGTTTGAATGATATACTAAATGCCAGAGTTTGAAATCTGGCTATTATCTTTCTTTGGCAGGTATTTGTCCTGTGCACAAGTGTGCCAAATTAGTTTAAAATCCGTCATAGTTTCGTGGAAGCAGACAGACATAATAACACACAGATTTAGCAAAATGCTTAATAAAGAGGTTTAAATATTTCAAATCGTTAGTTCGAACAACAATTTAGAATGTAGGGTGACAATAACATTTGTCAGTGTTGCAT
>JAHZNK010001007.1:0-14358 GCA_027744615.1 Lepidocyrtus cf. nigrosetosus NNG-2020 | reverse complement strand
ATTATGTTTTGTCAAGGGAAATGTTGACAAAGTTGATGGTGGAGACAAAGGTACATACATGTGTACTTTGGTAGTTGCTACACATGTTTCTCCAGATCAAAAGGTTGATTAGAAGAGGAGGACGATCACTCTCACAAAAACCTAGAAAAGGGAGCTTATTACTATCAATGCTGTATTGGACCTGTTTCCAATCGCCTTAATTTAAGGTGAAAAGAGTGAATAGAAGGATGAAAAGGCAGCATTATTAGAAAGCATGATGAAAATATGATGTAGATAAATAAGCTTGAGTAATTCAAAAAATATCTACTTTAGGAGACTAGTAACTAAATTACATTCCATTCACATTTCTCCATCTCTATTTAATTGCGAGAGAAGGACAGGAAAAGAGAGAACCTTTCAGGAAAACTTTTTTTTGTTTATGCTCCTTCTGTGGGACCTGATCTAAGCTGATTGGGGGCAAGCAGAGTCTTAATAGAATTAAAATCAGTCAGAAAATAACTAATTTGTTGTTGCTGCTGTTCCTGTCCTAAATTAGAATCTCCAACAAAGGCAGAATCACTTTTGTAATTACAAAGACTGTTATGATGTTGGGAATGTGAAAGCTTGCGAAAATTCTCCCAAGAGTGTCCACATCCTGTGCAAATAATACAGACCGTTTACAAACTGATCACGACAATGATGATGGTTGTTAAGCAAGAGCTTATTTAAGGAAAACTATAAAAATGGGATTTCCAGAAGACTACAGATAAACGTATTTGTTCGCAAATAATAATAAAACTATTTTAATATCTTTGCAGATTTATTTGTGTAGTTAACTTGTGGAGATTGACACATCTCCTTTTCCAACATTTCATATTTCTTCTTTATCAGCTTAATTTTATGCTTTGTAAACAGGATGGTTAACGATCAAAGATAATCCTGTGAATATCAGTAAATTAGCGAAATTGCTTCAGTTTTATCGCTCCAGTTTGGTTGTTAAAGATTAAATGTAAATTTAAACCATGAGAAAATTTGTTAAGTCAAACTGGATTTTGTCAGTTACAAATGTGTAATCTGCAAAAGTGTTGGTCAACATCATCATTAAACAACCTCCATAAAACAGCGGTTGTTTATTTTTTGCATGCGTTGTAATTTGTAGTTTGTAAAATACTGCTTTTTAAATGTGACGAGTCCATTCTCCTATTTACTTATGTAACTTTATTAGTTTGCTAAATGTACACGCAAAATCTCTTCATGTTTAATCTCTTTTATTTTTAAATAGTGTAATTTTGGACGTGTTTGTTTGCATGAGAAAAAGTCTTGTTTGTCATGAATTGTGTGTAGTCGTTAAAGTATGAATGTGTCGTTGTCATTGTCTTGCATAACAAATTGCACTGAAATGGTTGATTGAAAGTATGCAACTTTAACCAAAATTAACAGAGTGTGAATGATTATTGAAGTAACAATGAGATTGAGTATATCCAGGAGTACAGGTTGTCCAGGCTCAAGAAGCTGCAGAATGTGTAAGATATTAGAATCTTTATTTATTTCGTGTGTGCTTACTAATTATTTATTTTTTCACTGCTTTTTATGTCATCTTTTGTACATTTTTAAAATTTAACTCCGGTCAAAATTGTACTAGCTGTTCTTATTCAGAATAAAGTTTGTCTCTGGAAAAGCTGAGTTTAGTAATGGAAAATAGACTTGGCCACCAACGAACTCCACACCAGCTTCTTTATACTTTTCTTATTAGTTTCCTTTGTTACTCTTAATCATATAAGTTTCCTACCCGCCAGCTCACACAATGGAAGCTAGATTCCAACACCTTTTTGATTTTACTTCTAGTTGATATTAATAAAGAACCTAAAAAAGAAAACGACAAAGCTTTACTAATTTTTCTGATGGACTTCTTCAGATATTTTATTGCATCCTTTAAGGATATACCTTCAAGTCAGTTTATTTTTCCCTTTGTCATTGACGCTTTTATTTCATTTTTAAACAGAACTGAATCTAATTCCAATTTCATTTCCTTTTTCGACCCCTCACAGTTAAAGTTAGCTATATATATTCAATTTTTTATTGTGTGCTATCTCTTGCTCAATCTTTTCTAAAAATAAAAACTGGATTCTCTCTGGCGTGAAAAATTAATACTGTGACTGAATCACACACGCTGGTTGAATATCACTTTACAATTATCATATAGTAGGCTCTCTAAAAAATAAAACTTTAGAGAATCTTCCTCCTTTTCTTTTCACCTAAAAGATATTATAACCATCCACCTTCACACAAAAGAAACAAAAAACCCCCAGAGAAGACGAATTATTAAAACAGTTGTGGGATGCATTCATGTTCATCCATACCAATAAACCTTCTCTCTCTCAAAACTTTACAAATTCAATCAAGAAAACTGAAAGATTTAAAGAGATACATATTTTTTCTAAACCAGCATCATCAACATATCAGTATTAAGTAGTTTTTTACATAACAGCATGAAACCGAAAAGGTGTAAAATAGAAAAGAAAACCTTTCCAATTCCTTTTCCATCTTTTTCCAGGCGAAGAAAAATCTATCAATTCTAATTAATACACGGTTGTTAAGGGATAAAGCAGTTAGAAATCCTTACAAGGGAATTCATAAGAATGTGCTGAGAATGAAATGAGTTTATGGAAGAAGGTAAAGCACGTTTTTTTCTAAAGACCATATTTTTCACCTTTATACTTTTTTTCTATTTATCAGCAACGTAAAACACAATAGCCTTCAATAGCCTTCCGTTTTTCATCAACAACAACAATGCTTAAAAGTTAATGATTCCTTGTCCATTGTACATCAGAATCGGTAGTAAATATAGTAGCTCTTAGAAACTAAGGTGTAAAAAGGTACATCGTCTTGTTTTCTTGCCTCATAAATATGTTCTTATAATATTGCGTAATAATAGGAAGAAATTTTAACAGCTTTTTTTGGAGAGCACTGTATTATATTAGCACATTACAATGAATTTGTGTAAGCTATTATGTAAAAGAATGGAATGGCTGAAAAATCCTTCAAGTTTCTCCCTCGTTTGCTAAATGTTATGTCATGTTTTATTTTTTCCTTTGATGTCATGGCCCTGGCAAGGTAATAGCGGCCCGCCTGTCTTGAAAAAGAGAACGAGAAAGTTGTAATTCAAAGAGTAATATGACTTGTTATTAAATATAATTTACTACTATAATGTGTCAGTCTTCTAATAATACAACATGATTACTAAAATTTAGAAATCAAAGGGCAAGTTGACATTATATCAGTCTTAATCAGCGTTTTTTAAAAACAATCGACAATATATTAAATTTAAAATACATTCGCTAATAAAGATATACTTTTGCTTCTTGGAAATAAAATTCAAAACAAATTGGTTGCAAAGCTTGTTCCTTCAATTACAAAAACGTTTTCTCAATTTTATTACAAATTACAGTTTAAAATTCATTAGATTTTTACGATTGTTTTGAACATAATAAATTTAATACGTTTCTCCCTATTTTCTATTTTTGTTTTCATCTCTGTAAAATTAATGTTGTAATCCCACAAGGGATTAAATGAGAAGTAAAACTGGAGAAGAAGATAAAGACCTAGGCAAAATAGTCAAGTCTCACGTGTGCATTTAATTTTATACAAAATGAGGCTTTAGGAATAAAATTTAAGAGTGTGAGCTACAAGTGGGAAGAAGGAAGGTGTCTCAGCAGGTGAGGCATACTTCAATAAAACACTTTTCTCTCTCTTCTCCATTTCTTTTCCAATGTAACAATGAAAACCCCAAAGGGAAAAACAAGAATAGAAAGAGGATAGAAGGTAGAAATGCGTGAGCAGGTGGCTCATAAGCAAAATGAAGAAGAAAGATGCATTGGAATCATCGTCGTTTTGTTCGGTATTTTTTAAAATACAATGTTCTTTGGCTTTGTAACATCTGTAAGCCCATTTGTTAAGCATTATTGTAATATCTTTTTTTATTGATATGACTATCCAGATACTCATCCTTCACAATGGCAATAATGAATTCTATGAATAATATTTTTTCTCCCTTGGTCACCACAAGCTGCGATTTTTACATTCTTTTAAATTAAATGAAAAGGGGATGACATCAAGAAAAGGTCGGCCATCACTCATCCTTTTAGTCATTTGGATGGATTCATAATAATAATGGCTAATAATGGATATGGAATTTGAAATGAAGTACCATTGTTGTTCACATCCTTATAAATGTTCTCCACAACTACTATAATAGGCTTTTATTCAAGAATTCATTCAAGCATATTCTAAAATCTTTTTCTTTAAATTTCTATTATGAAGAATAATTTCGAAATGTCGTATTAATACAGTCGGTATTTACGAGTATGTTTGACATTTCCTTTAGAAAGATTAAAAGTTGTTTTGTGAATGTGTGGGAAATGTTTTTTGCTGTTTCCATGTAGAAATTTTTAACAAATTGTGATTTATGTCGGAAACAATTAAGTAGTTTGTGTTTCCTGTTCATTTCTTGTTAAAATCGAAGGCTAACTGAGCATCGAACATTTTTTACTCAATAACCTATTCATATTTGGAAATCTTATGTAAAGCTTTCTTTGTCTTTCTTGGCAAATATTGCGTGCAGGGTAATACATTTGAATAAAGCTGAATATTACAAGCTATATTTTTTTTTAGCAATATCGCACTTTATTCGAACAATACCCCTTCAAACTCAGCTGGTACAGCCAAGTACGCAAGGAACTCCCTTAAGGAAAGTAAATGGTGTAGGTGGAGGCCAAGGAAAAAAGAATTTATTATTTTAATCACTTTTCTCTCGTCTACTTTATTACGGCGAAAATCCACTATATCAGACAGGGCAATATCAAATATCTCTGCTCCATTTATCACGAAAAGAAAACATAAAATTTCAACGCCATTTGCTCATTTTCCGCTGCGTTTATTTAATAAAACTTTCGCCCCATCGGTGAAATGTGGAATATGGTCCATGTAAAGTATTTCTTCAAAATTGAAACCCCTTTCTCCTTGGGCCTTTCCTCCACACATAGAACATTCCGGATACAGCTTAGCAAGTAACTACATTACATAATAATAAATACACGTTGTTTTGTTGATAAAATATGGAACCAGCGTAAACTACGGCATTGTCACTGTGTCCAACTCTAGCATATTTATGTCTGTGATAGTGATGGCTCTGGTGATACAATCAACAAAGAAAAGTTTACCTTTCATTTCGTCTCACACTCTTCTATTTCTTACCCGCTATTTTATTAGCTTTTGTTGAAATGCCATTTTGGCTGGTACAAACAAACATTAAATGAGTTCGAAGCAGAATTCTAAAAAGAAAGGAGCAACCAACGTGATAAATTCTTCTCTACTTCGTTGCCATTTCACATTTGCAAAAACGGTGCATTCTCATGCCATTACTCCGTCCCTTGTTTTCTGCAAGACATAATGGAACCATTCCGCTATCATTATCATCATCGTCATAAACATCATTAGGGTACTTTATGGAGCTCTATATTTGAGAAAAGGCACGTTATTCTATTACGTTACGTAACAAGCTTTTAAATGAAAAGAAGAGTTGAAGCTGTGCCACGCCGCAAAAAATTCCATTAGAGATAGATAAATGTTCCTGGCATTACGGCAAGAGAGAAAGAGATATATTATTAGAAGATGAAAGTTGAAAGAAAGAAAGAAGCTCACGTAGGGAAACTCATATAGTATTTAAGGAATCCAGAGGAAAAGTAGAGAAAGTCGTTAAATTTGAGGACTATGTGACCGTACAACACTGCGATGATGTGACGAGCTAAAACGTTTTCTCCTTTTTTCCCATCCCTGATTCCTTCTATTCTCTTTCTTAATCTTATTATAATGCACAAAGAAAGAATTGCTGGCTTGCTCTCTTTTTCTTGTATTGTTAACCTAAATTCAACTTCACATTCTTTTATTACAACGTTTTTTTCTAAGCCCTGTAAATGATGAGGAGTGTAAGGAAGAGGCTTATTCCGCACTTTAATACCGTTATCGATCAATTCTAAAATAAAAACTACTGCTAAAATGTGCTTTTTTTGTGTTTTTGCTCTGTCACAGCTTATGCCAGTCTTACTCTCTTTTTTAAAATGGTATTTGGGAACTACCATAGTTCACTTTAATGCTGAGAACTTTATTACGCTCTACTTACACACAACTTCCGATTTCATTTGTAGCGGAACCAGTTGTCTTATTTTGCAGGGAAGGGTTTTTATTTATAAGAGAGAAGAATAATGGAAAAGTTATATTAACCCTTTCATTGCTAATGAACAATTTTACTTAAAAACCTTACTTTTTTCAAAAGAAAAGTAAATTTTCTATAAAAAACTTTCCTTTCAAAAGATTTTTTAGAATTGTTCTTTTTGAACAAAAAATCTCATTAAGCCTAAGATTGAATATTGGCATAAAATTCTATGGAAATTAAAAATTATTTGAAAAAAATGTATTTTTAAATTTGCAGATCATTGGACTCCAACAACCTCACAGCAATTCCAGCAGCTTCAGGGCTTGACGATCTCGTTCATCTCAGTTTGTAAGTTTGCATTTTCCTTTGCTTTTTACTAATTACTTTCTAAACTTAAACAAAAAACGCGCGTTGCTCTGTGTTTCCAACTAAACGCTCTTGATTATCTTGACATGATGATTGCGCTTGCTACGAGTTTGAAAGTGATTTTGCTCTCAATTTACTTCTTTTCCCGTTCATGGAAACCACAAAGATTGTCGTTTGTTCCTTTTTGTTTATCTAATGAGAGTGCTTTTCTTCTTTAACGAGTAGGCTGGAGAGGAGGGAAAAGCTCTTAAAAACTTTTCCAAACTTCAACATTTACTCATTTTCTACAAAATAGATACATGTACAAATAAGTACTTTAAAACATTTCCTATCTCTATCGTTTTTGTCTAGATCTCGTAACCAAATTAGTTCTGTGGAGGAGAGTCAGTTGACTCGTTTCAAGTCTCTTCGTGAATTGGATCTCAGTCGGAATCGGGTCGAATTTCTCAGCAACAATTCCTTCCCAACGAATTCAACTTTGCATAATGTGTAAGGAGCTAGACACAAAATTATAAATACCGATTTTAAGATCTTTGTTTCATACATTTCCCATTAGTTGATGATATTGAAAGAAAACTGGGAAAACCTTCCTAAATGATGTTTTTGATAAATATCGCAGGAATTATGAAATTCTTTATTTAACCATTTTCAGCAATCTCGGAGCTAACCAAATTGAATCACTGGAGTCTGGATGCTTTCTGGGTCTCCAATACTTGCAGGAATTGTCCTTACAAAGAAATAAAATTCGAGCTCTTCCAAAGGAACTCTTTTCTCCGCTCAAAAATTTGGAGAGATTGTAAGTTTTGTACTTTTTAATTAAAAGCTTTTACAAAATATTTCCGTGTACTCCGCACAATTGATTTTACAACAAAGGTAGAAAACCTTTTAAGGTGAAGTCAAACATCAGTTATAGGATTTCTATCATTAAAATAAATTAGCTTTGAAGTTACAAGGAAACTGTCCTTGAGAATAGGATTTTTTTTTGCAAAAATTACTCTGGAAATTAGATATGTGGAAATGAATCTGAAAAACATGAGAGATTGTTTATTTTTCATTGAAGAGCTCTAACGAGATTTTTATTTTTAAAACTCATTTTCCATCTTAACAGGGACCTGAGTCGGAACAAATTGGATACTATGGATAGTCTGCGATTTCAGGAGCTGAAGCGTCTCCACATTCTGAATTTACGAAGGAATCACATGAGCAACCTGTCCGACGCAGCGTTTTATGGACTGGAGAAAATCCAGCAATTGTAAGTCTCCTTCTACTTTATGAAATATTGAAAAGTAATAAAATCTCTCGAGCGTTTCCCAATTTAATCATTCCCTACTGTTTTCACACATGTCATAAGTTGTCCTTCAACTCTCACTCTGCCTTTGTACAAGTCAACGACGTGTTAGTAATTTTCCACGGCTGCTACAACTTCGTCTCTCATTTTCTAATATTTGCTGTCTATTATTTCGCACTTTTCTTCTGGAATCATTCCTATTAGATATGTTATAATGAGTTTGGCACTATATTTTTGTTAGTGAGTTTCACCTGAATCTCGCTCTATCACAAAACTACATCAAAGCAAAAGACAAAAGTTAATAGATTTTTAGATGAATTTCTGATTCCAACTCGATTCAGTAACGACAAGGCATCCCTTTATGTGCTTGCAAGGCTTCAGTCTATTGTAAGATCAAATTTAATATCCTAACCAATTTTAATGAAGATCTTTTGCATATTGATTTCATAATGCGTTTGGCAGTCTGGGTTTGAATATTAATTATTAGCTTTATTATTATTATTCAATACTTTCAGACAAAATTGATTCTTACATTTTCCAATTTAAACTTGTAATTATTCCATGTTAATTAAAACATCTAATTGATAAAGCATCTTTAAAATTTTTAATAGAGAGATGAACCACCGAAAATGTGTGGGTGGTAAAATATGATTAACTTTTTAAACTTGTAACATGATTAGAAAAACAATATTTTGCGCATCATCATTCTCGCATACATCCGAATACCATTTTGCTTGTTTGATAGTTGACTAGCAACAAAGGCACATAAAACAGACTGTAAAACTAATTGCAAATTTAAGTATGCAAAGAATGAGCCAAGAAAAAAATAATTGAACCCTGTAATTTAGAATTGGTGGGTTGGAAAGATGTCTGTCACTTGACAGACATGATGTTATTAGAAAGCTGATAATTTTCAGTAGCAATTTAGTAATTACGTTATATACAAAAGAGTTGTTAATTTTTCTCACGTGAATATTATAAAAGTACGACGCAAATATTTGAAAGAATTGGCATAATTGATATTCACAACTCTGACTGCACAACTATTTATTATGTAATTGGCACAACTTGTCATTTATCATTTACCTTGCATATTATTTTGGATTTTAGCTACGTTTCATGCAAAATCCTTTTTAAAATGTGTAAAAAGTCAAAACTAGAAAATATTTTATACGCAAAGGGTTTGTGATAATCCAAAAAATTGAACTTGCGACGACATACACACGTATTTTGGTAATTGATTGAGCAAGATTTGTACCAGGCATAAACAAAGTTTATCATCATCAGCATGCAAATCTTGAATATGTTATTGTTCTTATTGGCGGTAGGAGAATGGAATATTTAAAAGTTTAATTCGAACAAACATGGCTTAATACCTAATACTTTTAAGATTAGCGAAATGATTATATTTTGATAGCTTTGGGCTCTAACTAGTGAGTATATCATATAATCATCGAAGCAACCTGTCTTCTTCTCCTCCTTCTCAACTCATTATTTTTACAAAAACTCTTTTTTATTATTCTTTGCAATTAAGACGATCCAGTAGAATATAAAGAAGGGATTTTAAAAGCAAAATCACAAAAAGAATATGGACTATGGAGGAAATAAAAAACTGGAGAAGTTGCTAATGCGGGTCATTTCGTTTTGTTAGATTCCACCACCACCAGAGTCATGACAAGATTAGTACCTGCTTCACCTGATAAGGTGTAGGAAGAGTAAGCACAATAATAACGCAACAACTTCAAAGAGAGAATATAAAATGCATCATAAAAATGTGATATTGAAGCTGCAGCAACTTCTTCGTTCGTAGCCACTAATTAACACCAGATTTGCCCCTGGCATTATTATCCGATTGATGTTTTTCCTTTACACTTTCGTTATATTTCTTTCAGATCTAACTTAATAGCTGTTTTTTATTATTTTTATGCTACTTTTTCGTTCATGCTTTAACTCAAAGAGATTTGAACTTGGTAGTATTGCGGTGGTGGTGTTGTGTATAGTATTTGAAGTATTTTGTTGCTTTGAATTAAACGTAATGCTGCTCCTTGTTCTGCTTTTCTTTACCCTCCAAGGGATTTCTGTTTCCTCTGCATGGCTGGAGTTAATTAAATTAGAGCTCAGATCATAATAATATTTATAATAAAATGGGAGCAGTTACTTCATACTGAAAATTCCTTCTTCATTATTCCTCATTCCTCGGTTGATGATTTTGACAGGTTACTATAAATGATGTAATACTTGCATAAACTGACAATTCTCTGGTTGTTGCTGTTATTATAATTTTTTGATTTTCATTTCGTCATGGACAAGATGGTAAACGAGGGAGGAGGATAATGATGCAGGTACTGAATTAAAATGCTATAAACTACAAGGCGCATGGGAAAAGAATGTTTTGTGCAAAAAATAAAAAAAATGAAATATGGGTTGGAAAACATTTATAATTGCAAAGGTGTTTTACATTCTCATCGAAATATTTTCATTTCTGATGATGTTGCTGCTCCTGTTCCTTCTGAAACTTGTTGATTTGCCTAAGGTTGAAGAATAAAAAAATGATGAAATATATTTATCCATGAATCTGTCATTCACAAGGGAAAAGTTGTTTTTGCCTTGTTTATATTCTGATTTCATTTTCATCCTTCAAGCATGAAATTAATGCAGATGATCTTCTTCTGGAAAGGAATCATGTTTTGATTATGAAGAATTTTTAAAAAGTAAATCTAAACTTCTTCATAAAAACTTGAAACGAGAATAATGAACTTTGATAACTTTCTGACACTTTTTCTTGAGCAATTTATTGTTATTTCCCTGTCAATCCTTACTTCGTTTCAGGTATATCCCCAGGCTAAATTGATAATGATCACGTTAAAAAATATGTTTACTTCCAACAAAATGAATCATTATTATTATCTTTAATATTTTGCAGATATCTGGACGAAAACAATATCCGAATTGTTGAAAAACGATGGTTATACGGACTACGTTCGTTGGACACGCTCAACCTGAGCAGAAACCAAATTATAAAAATTGAAGATGACTCTTGGGAGTACATGGAAGAGCTTCAAATTTTGTAAGTATTTTAATTTTTAATTTAAGAATCAAAACGGAATGAAATGGCCTTACTCAATTTTACTCGTTTTTGGAAAAAGCATAATTTCTCCACAATTATCATCTCCATCACCCAATTTGGAATTAACGAAGTGTGATTTCAAAATGTAATTTCAATAATTTTCATTAATTTTATTTATGTACATCTCAGCAGCAAAATAAAAAATTGATCATGACTGATGTGCAGGGTAAGAACTGGAACAGGGAGAATCGAGCATGTCCGGAATAAACTACGGGATTGTATTATTAGGGGTGGCAAAACCTGTAATTTTTAACACGTACCACATACACTATCCATTATCAGTGCTATCATCATCATTCAGTTCAGGTTATTTCCTTCAATCATCTTACCCACCAGAAATATTATCAAAGGTCCCTAATTTTGCAGTTTTCGTGTTAACTTTTACTACATTTAAGATAGAAAAATGGCTGGTTTCAGTCAGTCATACACTACTACAAGAATACTCAAATTTTTACTGAAAACGTTCAAAGTACAAAATCCCGGATGTTCTTCTTTTTTTGAATAACAAAGAGTCTTTAATTTAAGAAAATGAATGAGAAGAATTTAATGATCCAATTTGCAATTTAAGTACTCTGTACTTTGGTATTATGATAAGGAACCGTTTAAATTGAAAGGTAAACAAAAAATGACAATTACTCTGTTGATCATAAGGAAAATAAAATAATAGGGTAGGTGGTAGTTTTACTAGGCAAATAACAAGATTAGGCGTTTAATACAATTAGTTTGAAATTGGTACTTTCTCGTTCATTACTTCACCGAATGATATCCATTTTCCATTCTAGTAAAAAAAAGGTTTGTAGTTTGTATATCGCAGTGTGCCTGCTCCTTTTTTATGCCGTGGTTATTGAAGATAATGATAGTAAAATTATGTGGTGAATTAAAGGGAAGTTTGAGAAAATAGGGCAGGAGAAGGCTCAAATTGAGTTTTTTGCTTTTTTTCTGGTCCATATGCGTATGGAGTGGAGAGTTAAGAAAAAGAGAACAATCATCGTCACGTACTGGATAATGATCTTGGTAAACCATCATTACAAACATAATCGCACACACACTCTCCTTTTTCACTTATAAGCAAAGACAAACGTTTTTGTGTACCTTATCATCATCTCCGAGAGAGAGATGATTTTATTATTTCCTTGAAAACATCATGATAATAATACGCTATTTTAAACCCATTATGGAAACGGCACACGACGACCCTCTTCTATTTATACAGAAACGAAGAATGGAATTAGCTGAAACATAAGTATAGTTTTTGCTGATTTTACACCATTAAAGTGTAAATTTAAGCAGAGAGGTTCAGCAGAAGTGTTTTAAAGCTTGTTTCACACTCATTATTATCGTTACAAAATTAAGCACACGCAACAATTCGCTTGTTAGTATTCTTTGAAGAAGTAAGCGATTTGAAAATATGCAAATTTTGTTTTAACATTCACATAAAAATACTAATAAACTTTTAAGGTTTCTGTCTCTAGTTTGATGTTTTCAAAGGGTTTACAATGGCATTGAATTTTCAAACAATTCTCTAGTGACGCTGCTATCATTGCCTAGCAGTAAATTGTTGCGATTTCATGGAATTAAATGTAGCAGATAAAAGGAGGATTATGACAAGCTCATGAGAAAGAGGATGAACATAAAATTAAGGATTGTACAATTACTGGAACAGGCCAACGGTCAATTAGAGTTGAGATCAAAACGAGGTTATAATGATGATTGTGATGATTATCTCCTTTAGAAATTGATTATTTTGATCTTGTTTCGAATCTAATTCTGTTCCGTATTGCAACTGGTATTACGGTTGCAAAAGAAGGTCGATTTGTTCCATTAAAAGTCTGTTAACTCAACTAATAAAAAGAGAAATGACCCCGGCAAGCTTAAGTCCGCTTCTCCCATTTTTATTAATTTGAGCTCCGCCTTTATCATTAAAAACAATTACTTCAATTTATTTGCTTAATCTTGCCTAAGCCAAACGACTTCCTTCTTTACTAAAACAATTTGAAAACTTACCACAGCTATCACTACTTACGAAAATTGAATATTGCTCTTGTTCCAATTCTAACAATTTTATATCGAGAAAGTTCGCTTTAAATGAGCAGTATTATAACAGCATTGAATCAATATCAGATGTAGTCTTATCCTAGTCATTTTGAAAGCAATTACAGCATCATATCAGTTATTTTTCGATAAGAAACAAGTCAATGTTTTCTTACAATTTGTACTTCTTATTGCAGCTCACAATTGTCACGTTCTGTCAATAAAAATGTACTTTGATAGTTAATCTTATCATATTCTTGTAATTCTCTTACTTCTAATTATGAGAAAGTCTCTTATCTAACGATTATTGCAACTTTATTTTGACTCGAATGCGATTCAACGATAAAACAGAAGGATTCATACTAATTAATACATCTTTTTAGTTAAATAGCTTATAGGTTCACAAAATAAGACAATTTTCTGTAAAATAACGATTCTTTCTAACTTTGGTCGCCGCATGTAAATCTACAAAGGTTTTCCTTCTCATATCTACCCTAAGAAAACATAATTTGATACGAACGCATTAGATTCTCTTTCAAAAACTGGATAGGTTAAAAATTGTCATTTTCTTCTTTAGAAAAAATATTCTATTTACAACTTTTCAAATCTCCAGGCTCGTTTTAGATTACAACATGCAGTAACAAAAATATCATCATCAATACAGGAAAACCCCTGAGAGTCCAACAATTCACCTAACGCCTTCTTCAGCCTTTTTTCTCTTCAAAGAATCTTTTCGTTTTGTTCATGTAATAGAATGCAATGCATTTAGTCAGTGCAACATAATAAGTTTTAGAAATTGACTCGGTTGGCTGGGATTTTGGCATGGAGAAATAAAATGTCCATGGTGATGATGGTGGTTGCGTTTTACAAGTGAAGTTGAAACTCTCTTCTTCTCAAGTTTTATTTCGTGGTACTGCCTCAAGGGAGAAAACTACGAAACGAAATGAGCTTTACCAACCACCACCACCACCATCAAGAACAACAACATAACATTGAACATTGTATTATTTTTACCCACTTGTAGCTTCAACTTCTTCAAAGATTTCAAACGTAGGACCTTCTCTTATTCTATCGTATCTTCTATACTGATTCTCTCATCTTCCCTAGCATTTCTTAAAACTTTGTAAGATTGTAAGGCTGCTGGTCGGATTATACGTTGAGTGTGTGTGTAAAAATTCGAAGATGAAGTTGAACGGGTAGAATTGGAGAGAGGAAGAGGATCATGTAGTTTTGTAGTTTTCATGATAAGGTAATAAGCTTAAGTAATAGGGAAAACATGGTGGTGGTTTGTAACTAGGTAATAGTTTTATGGTAGCAGTAAGCAATCATCGTCGTTATCATCATCATCATCCTCAA
>JAHZNK010001006.1:0-15868 GCA_027744615.1 Lepidocyrtus cf. nigrosetosus NNG-2020 | reverse complement strand
AGTTGGCTTCATTTTGGAGTTGGAAATTTTATTTTGGATGGAGCAGTAGAAGATTCAGCTACTGCGGAAATTGCTCGATCCCAAATATGGCAATGGGTATACCATCAAGTTCCGTTGGAAGGGGATGGAAGAAAAATAGTGACAAAGAGGATGGTTATGCAATGCATTGATGAGCTTTACAAGTATGCTACATTAACGAATACATCAGAGAAAGAAGATGCCTGTTTGAAGAGGGCAGGACAGGTTTTGCTGGAAGTTGTCACTGCTCCTGAATATCCAGAATACATCACTACTTATCTTTATAACCATTCTTATTTTAGAAATCATACCTTTTAAAACTTTTTTTGTGTGTTTATATTATTCTAGAGTTTATTCTAGCCTAAAAATGACTGTTCTTTATCATAATCAATGTAAATAAAATGCAGAGCAACATATACTGGATTTGTTATAGTTACTTTAATTTCCAGGTGCCAACGTTTTCTGAACCTCAAAGTTTACTTCATTTGTACAAATTACGGCAAAAAACCATGAGCCATGCTGCTTTAAACTAGCTTGCAAAATTGTTGCGAACGATTTTATTTAATCCCATTTAAGGTCTTTGTGATATGAAGAGCAATGGCTTTTGCCTCCTTAACTCAATTTTCTGACGATAGCGTTAGGTACAAACTTAAAATAACAAAAGATACAAATATTGCACAATTTTCAGCGTTTTTAGTCCATCTCACTGTTTATTTGTAATTTGTTTTCTACTTTAGCACCTCGGCTTCGGAAAGGTTTGGAAACCATTTAAAAACGGAAATAAGCGCACAGACATTGTTGGAATTACGAAACTCGAGAAATTCATCCAGGATAAGCGTAGGTTTTCCAGAAACCCAAACTGTAAAAAATGACAAAATTCGATATTACTATAACAAGACACTATGCCTTCGTGCACCAATACAAGAAATGACGGGGCAATTGGATAAACTACATACTTCCGCATTTGCCTACCTCTCACAGTATCCCCAAACGGGAGATTATTCAGGTGTCATACTTAATGCCAATTGGTTCCAATTACTATTTCAAATACTTAATTTGACATTTAGCATCGATTATATATGATTTTATGCAGTACTTGGAACACTTTTTGAGCTAATCATTGCAGTCTCAGGCATGATAGATTGGGATTCCATGAATCACAGTTGTTACTGGGGTGACTTTTGTAGAGAAACGAAGGAACTTTCTGAACTACTAGACAAGGTCAACGGTGCAGTTCTAAAGTGTACAGACGCCACAAAAGAGGTTTTAGAAAAAGTTACTAACATATTCCAAGGGATGGTTGAACCAGTTCACCAGTTACTAAAATCGGATACAATGTTGTCTTATCGGAGGTCAACAGGTAAATAGATGTAACTCATTATTATCTTTAGATACAGATCAATATTAATAGGGCAAGTATATTAAATAAAGTTTTTATGTTTTTAGATTATGTTGTCGATAGTCCAAGTGGACGAAGCATTCAAATACATTGGAAGAAACCTGGTGATGTGATTGACCTTCAATGGCATGACGCAGACGTTGGGCTCCTTGATGTGTCCTTAAGTCAAACTGGAACTGGGTTTAGAATCCGCTTTCTCCGTCACATCATTTACTACACCAGAGCTTGCTTAGAACTGGCTTATAATACATTTTTAAAAGTGACCATAGCCATTACACTGCAAGTTCCAATTGAAAAATTAGAAAGATGTCAAAATGTTGAGATGAACAAATTAACTTTGCAAGAGCAATCATTCCTAACAAATGCAAAACGAGAGCTTGATACAAGTTTAAGTAAAATATGGAGCATGTCCGCACGTTTCAAGTATCAAACTTTTAATATAATGAAGTACAATAAGATATTAAAGAAAATGAGAAATTCAAAGAAGTATGCGCCCAAATCTTCGCCCACGTTTGTGAAGGTCTCAATGAACGTTGAGGACTCTCTGCTAATGAGGTATAAACGAAAGCTATTAAACTCAATATTGTTTTTAAACAGTACAAGAAGTACAATTACAATTTTATATAATGATGCAATGCAGGGTGATCAGTTCTGGAATTCAAGCACAAACAAAAGATGAATCATTTGACTTCACAGTGTACCCTGATCGAACGGAAGATATAATCGCAAAGATTGAAGATTTACTTGTTGTGGATAACAAAAACTACAAGGAACTTCAGCAAGTATTGGCTTTAATGAAGATTTTATACCCCAAAGAGATTGATAACTTTTCTACAAAAGAGCGAAAAGACATTGTTGAAGAGATTGGTATTATTTTTGCTCATCGATTTTGTCTTCGGAGATGGTTGAAGAAATCCATTAAAGTTTTTGATACAAACTCGGCACTACGCAAAATGGAACAAGTTAAATTATTGTACGCAATTTGTAGTATTCTTTAAATCCTTTCTTAAGATTTGTTAAAAATTGAAAAAATATCACACATTCGTTTTATTTCATTTCATTTTATAGACCTACTTTGAGAGAGATTTCCAAGAAAGGACACAACAATGTTTGCTTTGATGAAAGTGAAACTCGCATTATATGGTCCAGCGATCCTTCTGAAAATGCAGTCCCAGACAATAATAACAACTTGCCAGAACCAGATGAAAAATGGATTACTCTTGGTGGTGGCATCAAAGTCACATTTAACTTGGTGAAAGGCGTGTTGATAAAGTTTCCTCAAAAGAATACAGTCAAATTGTATACAGAGCTGAGCGCAGATGAATCAGTGACTTTGTTCATTCGTTTGCTAAGGCATCTTTTATTCCTCGTCGCAAACGATCAGTGCTGGGCCAAAGTCTTATATTGCAAAATAAGCGAAACAAAATCCTTAGTGAAAAGTCTGAAGGCAAAGGACAGACAAGATTCTAATTTACAGAACACACTAACAGAGCAACACAAACAAATAAGGCAAATGCTTAGGCTGACTAAAGCAATGAGATTTTTAAAAGAATAGAATAATCACATGCATTTAATTATTGAAAATTGTAGTTTTCATGAAGTACAAAATCATTCGTTGTTCCAAAGCTTTTGAATAAAAATCCAATGTTTGAAACCTAGTTCCGTATACATTTATTAACGCATAGAATTACAAACTCGTACAACAAAGGTTCTATGCTACAAACTTTGTTCTTTTCTATAAGATTGTATGCCATACATCATCATGTTGCGTTGTTTGTATGAAATTTGTTCCCAAGAGTCTCACTGGATATAAAACGCATGTAAAGCACGAACTATAGCTTAAGAAAGATGAAATGAATAGGTTACATGGATATATGATCCGACTTTTTCAAAATCTCATATGAATTCTGTGTTACACAGCTGGAATTCTTTGATATTAAGAAATGACAAAAGCACACAAAGGGTTGTTCTTGCACAGTTCAATGTCCAGCTTTACAGCTCGTTACTGTTCCCACTCTTCCATATTTGTGGAAAATCATAAAGAAGGGTTTAAGATGTCTTGCTTTTTATACCGAATATTTACTTAAACTAAATAATCATCTCCATTAATCTACTGACTGACACTTTTGTATGGAACATGAGAGAGTGGTATGATTTGATGGAAGAGTTTGTTTTCACCAAAAATGCAATCGTAAGCAATTTTATACTTTCACCATTCAAACAATACATTGCATTTTCTTGTAAACTAAATGAGAATTGAAATTGTTTGGTTTTAAGGGCCACAATTGCCTTATTAGTTACGCTCGCTTGCTTAGGGACGAATTTGGTGAAAAGTCAAATTCTTTCCAGACATGAGAGAAGTGAAGAAGAAGAACCAGCGCTTGGAGTAGAACCACGGAACAGCACTATTTGGGGACCAGGTCTAGCTCCTCATGCCATAGTGCTACCTGCGAGATACTTTTTTGTCCAGTTAATGGGACCAGGAGGTCAAAGGTGGTATATTTTGTAAAACTATCCTGTATATTGAATTGCCAATGCTAACATTCTTAAAATTTTGCTAGGGTGAACACCTCACAACAAGTCAGAGAAGCCTTAAAAGTACGAATTGACTGCAATGGGGATAGACAAGTTTGGACTCAAGTTCTTGATAGAAAAGATGGAAGCTTTATTGTACGGTATAAGCTTTTTCAATCATGCCCTTCTGACTTCCGTATCATTGTCACTTTCCAGAAGAAACACGTCGGGAAATCTCCTGTAAAAATTAAAGGTTATTTTCAATGTAATTGATGAAGAATATCTGAATCGAAGAGTGGATATTTTTATAATTTTTTCTTTCCATTACTTTTTCCAGCTCCTGTTCATCCTGATCCATGCTACTGCCCGATGATAGATTTAGAAGCTTGGACAAAAAGGGCAAAGTGTCCTTCGTATACGCAAATTGAAAACGATTTAAGTCCTTTTCACGATGTCAGATTTGACGATGTGCTTAAAAGTGCGATTGAAAGATTTCATAATCTTGGCGCTTATAGCTTTTGCCATTACGCAATCAAAAACAATCAGGTTACGATACACATAAGCAGTAGCAATTATTAGTGTATGTAACAATAAATTTCAGAATTTATTTCTAACATGTTTGATTTGTGTAAATCAGATTTACAGAAAGTGTTATGGACAACATGTTGGTTTTCACATCTTCCCTGATTCAATCTTACTTTCACTCACCCGAAAAATTTACCTTCCGGATATGGAATTTATCATGAATCTTGGAGACTGGCCACTTGTAGAAACTTTAAGATCTGAGCTTCCTATAATACCCATTTTCTCTTGGTGCAAAACAAACCAAACTGCTGACATTGTACTTCCAACATATGAGTTAATGGAAGCATCTCTGGAAGCAATGGGAAGGTGAAAATTTTTATTCAAAAGTTGCGAAATATGTCTAAGAATTTACGCAGATTTTAGTACGGAATTATTCTGAAACTTTCAGAGTATCTCTAGACGTAATGACTGCTCAATCTAATTCCGAGTTGGAATGGAAGCATAAAATTGGCAAGCTATTTTGGAGAGGACGTGATTCACGAAAGGAACGTTTGAATCTTATAGATTTGGCGAGGCAATACCCCGACTTAATCAATGCATCACTAACAAACTTCTTCTTCTTTCGTGACAAGGAAGAAACGTACGGACCAAAAGCGCCTCACATTTCATTTTTCAAATTCTTTGATGTAAGTCTTGAATTGCAATAAGTCTTGGATTGGGAAAATATTTTTATAAATTGGCAACTCTCTTTGCAGTATAAATATCAACTAAATATTGACGGGACTGTGGCAGCATACCGATTTCCCTTTTTACTCGCGGGTGACTCCGTTGTTTTGAAAGTTGACTCACCATATTTTGAACATTTCTACGGAATGCTAAAGCCTTGGAGGCATTATATTCCAGTAGCAGCAGATTTGAGTGACTTGATTGAAAAACTTGGTTGGGCAATTAAACACGATGAGAAAGCCAGGGTTATTGGAGGACATGGAAGAAAATTTGCTCAGGATCATTTGATGCCCCTTGACGTGATATGTTACCACTCTACTGCACTACTGGTTTGTAAAAAAGAAACTAGATAAATTGATTTTTGTTAATTTACTGTGCAAACATACATTTTACTAAATCTTTGCTTTAGGAATGGTCAAAAAGACTTTCTGGTCCCGTTAAAATACGCCCAGACATGGAACTAGTCGTTCAACAGGATGCAGCGAAAAATACAAAATGTGACTGCAAACCTGCCCCTTATGTAAAACCGATGGTTCGAGATAAAAAGGAATTGTAGGTGTTGCCTTATAAATTAATTACATAGACGCGAGACGCTGCCTCGCACATTCAGATAAAGAAGAGACTAACAATCATGGTGAAATGTATTTACAAACCCGTAGTTCCCATAATAGTTGTATACCTAAATGATATTAATGTAGATGATAAGATGTAGTAAATTATAGCATATATAGCTCATAGTTGCTTATCATATTAGGAACAATTACATGATATCGATAATAGCTTAATGTTATCATTAATTATTAACATTGCTAAACAATCATCTCACATGTGTAATACTGTCGTAACAGTAATTTATGTTTAAAGTTTTCATAAACAGATCAAGCCAATATGCGATCTCAATGAACTTCAATACAGGTAAAAGTTAGTAGCCGCAGAAATGAATTACCATGAATTAGGTACGCTGGAATTTTGTTTTAGTTTATTATATTTTTAAAGAAACGAATACAGGTATGTCGGTTTAAGCAGGCACAAGTTTTGTGATAGTAGAACATATTAGTAGTACATTTTAGAGATAAATTTTTAAGAAAAGGTCAAGCTTTTGTACTTTTCTATTTAACTTACAATGCTTAATGAACAATGCAAGTAAAATGTTACCAACTCGGTTAGCTTCTTTAATCAGACTAATTATGGATTTTAGTTTAATTCTAGACCAAAATAAACAAGTGCAATACATTAATAAATAATATGCTTATTATTATAATAAAAATGTATGTAATACAAATTACTGGGCCGAAATAATTAGTCAAAACTTAATACATCGAAATGTTTGTTTTATGATATCAAACCAGACCTTGCATAAGTGCTAAATGTATTTATTACATAATCGTTCTTTTAAAACCAAAACTTTTTCATTAGTGTTCGGCATACAAACTCATGACTCTGGCATACAAAAGCTTGACTTTTACATCTTCTGTCAAACTGGCTTAAACTTTGGCGGTCCGGCGAAATGTTGTGGATGTGTTGGAATATTGAATTGCTGACGTGTTGCAGTTTTTCAAGCGAACTAGCCAACTCTTTCCTTTCACAAACACATGCAGCAGCAACATTCATTCATGTAATAATATCTATCAAATTGAAAATCTTATAAAATTTTATACATATCTTTTATATACACTTCTCTCTTCTTCACCTACATATCAAAGCTACATAAAAACTTCTACGTTGTAAGGCTGAAATTATCCGTTTATGCATGCTGTACTATTGCAAAACTGAAGCCGTACATAACTTTTCCCGTGTCTTTTAGTACAACAAGTTTACATTTTTTACATTGTAAGAAGCAAAAGTAAATGTTGAACAGGTAACTAAATATTCTTAATCTTTTGACACGTCTTTTGCTAATCAAAAAGGGATAACAATGAGCTAAGGTAGAATATTTTTGGCAGTTTTAAGGGATTTTAGAAAAGGTTCGGTGTTCATTTCATGAAGTATATGTACAAGATAGCCTACGTTCCTTGATTTTTGAACGCCATGTGAAGTAAACCCTTTTAAAGGTTTTAAATCCTTTCTTAGAAAAAAAAGGTTGAGAGGTTGAATTAACCAAAGCATACTTTAAGTTAAAATTAGGGTTTGAACTAAATAGAATAAGAACCGCATATTTTCCTGCTGTGGCAAACATTTTTAGCATAATAAGATAAAAGACCCAAAAGCTGTTAAAAGTACCCTTTCCCAGGATTTATTTAACTGTAGTAATCTATAAATAGTGGCATATTTTCCTACACATGTGTACAAAGTTTTCATTTCATCAGCAAATAGATAAACATAACCTTCACAAAAAAACTTCATAGATTGTCTTCTCTCCGGCTTAAATTTTTTCTCTTCTGTCTTGTCATCAGCTACATCATCAACCAACAGCCACGTTTATTGCTGAAAAAGTTAACATTTTTGTTTTCGCATATATTCACTTGCTTTATTGTCTTTTTTACATTCTGTTTCATATCACAGATTTAAAAGGTAGCAATTTCACATCATCATCAGTTTAAACAAACTAGAGAAGGCAGCATAATAAGCGTAGCATTAACTTTGTCTAATCAATGTGTAAAATACATTGACTCTCGGTAATATTGAGGCTATCTGTTTAATACAATAGCAATATTAAGGCGAAGGTTCTGTAAATCAAACTGAATCACAGGTTTTTTGTAGGTAGGGAACATCCAATAATTATTCAATCTATTGATATATCATTAATAGGTAGGTATTAGATGGGACTATAATAGTTATAGGTCGGTGATCAAAACTGATATATTTTCTTAAGAATCCAAATAAACGGTCAAGCCCCTACTTCAACATGTTTCGATAAAAATCAAATATTTTTAACCGCTTCAATTTTCAAAGCGAAATCAGGTATTGATCACTGACCTCTGACCTTAACCACCCCTGAACCCGTAAAATGAACCCCGAAAGTCCCATGTCAAACATTGACGTAGCACTTGTTTAAATCGAGAAGGGATGGGTGGGTAGGTAAATTTTGGTGATCACGTAATAGCTGAACTTTCCCTAAGGCAGTGTGTAACGAGAATTTTTACTTTAGATTTTTTGATGTGTTGTAACTTCTTCACTGCCAACAACACTGCTTGAGTAATACGCCACATACGCATTTGCCGACTATGATTTGATAGGGAAATGGTGACGGCGAAGTGAGATTCAGCATTTTCTTTGGGCATATTGTAGACAGACAGCAGCATCCCGTTACAAATTTATTCAGTGTGCAGAGTCGTTGATGATGAGTGAGGCTTAACCTCTCTCTCCATTTCAAATTTCAATTATTTTGTTGATATTAAAAAATGAAAAATATTTAGTTTTTTTTTTTAAATTTAAACCGATAAAAAGTACATTCAACAAATTTAAATATTATTAAAACAAACTTTTACAGAAATTTGTACAGATTTTTTAACGTGTTTTTAATTTCGAACTGTTTTTAGGTGTGAAGAAGAAATTTGGATAATTAGTGGAGGTAGTGACTAGAGTACCTGTCACTCTTAATTCTACTTTATTGGAAAGTAGCCGGTTTTTTAATTATTTCCTGAGCCGGCCAGACCGCTGGATATTAAGTCTTCAAGATGGGGAGTAAGTAAAACAATATGGATATTCTTATCTTTTGTTAAACATTTATGCTGAATTTCTTCGCAATATTTTTCCATATAAAATAGTTTTTTGAAACAGTTAAGCCCATATTCCAACATTTTAAACTTCAGGACCTAAGAGCCTTTAGTTTAGAAATACTTAAAATAACAATTAAGGAGTGGATTTGCATGGTTTTAATTAATTGGACCATATTACCAATTAAAATACTTTTTATTCAAGTCCCATATGTCGAGATGTGATTAATAATTGTGATTTATTTCTTTTCAGTCAAATTCCTGGAAGTAATCAAACCCTTTTGTAGTATATTACCAGAGATAGCTAAACCTGAAAGAAAGGTAGGTGTTCATTTTTACTTGATTGACTAAATTTAACGAATCCATTTAACAATGTGCCTAATTCCAACAGATTCAATTCAGAGAGAAGGTATTATGGACTGCTATCACCCTTTTCATTTTCTTAGTATGCTGCCAGGTAAATGATTCTTGATAATTAGTGTAAACTTTTGAAAATTTCCTATTATTATGGAAAGTACATAAATAATTTAATATTCTCTGTAGATCCCATTGTTCGGTATTATGAGTTCAGACTCTGCCGATCCCTTCTATTGGATTCGTGTGATTCTCGCTTCTAACAGAGGTACCCTTATGGAATTGGGTATTTCACCAATTGTCACATCAGGTCTCATTATGCAATTGTTGGCTGGAGCAAAAATTATTGAAGTTGGTGACACCCCAAAGGACAGAGCGCTGTTTAATGGAGCTCAAAAATGTATGTAACCAAAAGCTTCGTTATACATTTAATAGTAAATATTTAGTATCTCCAAAGTTTTACTCATGTTTAAAATACTTGTTTTTATAGTGTTCGGTATGGTCATCACTGTCGGACAAGCAATTGTTTACGTATTGACCGGATTGTATGGAGACCCAGCTGACATTGGTGCAGGTGTCTGTCTCTTGATCATCATTCAATTGTTCGTTGCTGGTTTGATTGTTCTGTTGTTGGATGAGTTGCTTCAGAAGGGTTATGGATTAGGTAAGGAGAAAAGAAAAGTAACATTCAAGTAGGAATGATATCATTTACATTTTAATTCAAACCAATTATTTTGGTAGGTTCTGGAATTTCTCTCTTCATTGCTACCAATGTATGCGAAACGATTGTCTGGAAGGCATTCAGCCCTGCCACCGTCAATACTGGCCGTGGTACAGAGTTCGAAGGTGCAGTCATTGCTCTTTTCCATTTGTTGGCTACCCGTCAAGACAAAGTTCGCGCTCTCCGTGAGGCTTTCTATCGCCAGAATCTTCCTAATCTGATGAACTTACTTGCTACCGTTTTGATCTTTGCCGTCGTCATATATTTCCAAGTATGTAAAAATATGGGGAACAAACGTGAGATCGTAAATTATAATTAGTTGTATAAACATTAATTTTGAATTTTTGTTAACAGGGATTCAGAGTGGATCTTCCTATCAAATCTGCAAGATACCGTGGACAGTACAGCAGTTATCCGATCAAATTGTTCTACACTTCCAATATTCCTATTATCTTACAATCTGCTCTCGTGTCCAACTTGTATGTCATCTCGCAAATGTTAGCTGTGAAATTCCATGTAAGTGTATAATCATTTTGGTATTAGGTTACGGTTGCATTTGTTTTAAAAGTTTAATTTAAAAGTAAAAAAATATAAACTGGAATTTACAATATATTATAGAAATTGAACTCGTATTGGTAGAAAGAAATGCAATCCCTGCAAGAAGCACAGTGAATTGAGAAATGTAACCTTGTAGTTCCATGTCAATGATTCAGGTGCTATGCGCATGCTACTACAGGATCGAATCCTGGTGGCGGCGATTTATACTCTAATTGAAGTTGGTGTACTTTTTCTGTGAGTATTTCACTTCAGTGTGCCTTCCAGGCGCACTTGATAGAGTTATATCAAAGTGGTAGTTCCACCTGCTTGCATCGATATATGCAAGGCAGTCTAAGAATACCAAACACTTTTTTGACACAATAATATCGCATCGTTCAATTGTTTTTGCTAAGTAATTAGTGTAATGTTTCTAAATAGTATTAAATACAATAAAATTTTTGTTATTTTGCAGATACATTCCTACTGCTGCAGCATTTGGAGGATTGTGTATTGGAGCACTATCCGTCCTTGCCGATTTCTTGGGAGCTATCGGCTCTGGAACTGGTATTTTGCTTGCCGTCACAATTATCTATCAGTACTTTGAAATCTTCGTCAAAGAACAAAGTGAAATGGGTGGAATGAGCACTCTACTTTTCTAATTTAAAAACTAAAGTTCACATTTTAAATCTTCTTGAGTGACCAAATAATATATGCAAAGAAAAATTCTGCATGCAAAATCGAATGGTGCAAAAGATTCAAAGATTGTGAAGAGAATACTTATGTTTATATTTATTGTATAAGAATGATATGAAATGCTAATTTCTTTGCATTTAATTAAACCCTTGTAATTGGCGATATCTTAACGAATAGTTTAGTGAAAGATACATACATACTACTATGTAATGTAATAAATGCCGTATTTTTTTCAGACTATTGATCGTAATTATGTATAACTGTACTGATAGACTTACTTTAGTATGAGATGCGAGTACGAGTCATTTTGAATGATTTCCTTTAACACTCACGCTGACTGGCTGTTTGAATGAATGCTTAATATTCAAAATAGATGCACTCATTAGATTTTAGGTATTATTTCGAAGATATATTCTTGCGTGTAAAACAAATGATTTCATATAAAAAGTTATGAGAATAAATCTCATTGTTATATATATCGAAATTATGAAATGGAATTTATTTTTTGAAAGCAAATCACACTTGTAATACAAGTACACATTTAGCATAATGATAAAGAATGGAATAAATCATGATTCAATTGCACTTGGTGGATTACTAGCTGGAGCATTATCATCCGTACTGACATTATCATCTTCTATGATGCCAGGATTTTCATTATTAGCCTGATTTGGAGGAGCTTCTTCGACAATTTCATCATCTCCATTCATTTCCGTTGTATTTTCGTCACAATCAGGGGCTTTAGGCAAAAATTCTTCGTCTGGATATAAAGTGTTGAAGATTGACTGTGCCTTTTCTACGTACTTAGAAATGTCACTAGAAGCAATTGCAGATTCCATAACTGTCGAAGCATCATTGCGTCTAAACACCTCAGATGATACGCTATCGCAATTACAGTTTACGATAAAATACGAACCGTAAATTACGTAAGGGTTAGAATTAGTATCTGGATCAGTGTTTGTTGCAATTGAGGTTGGGGAAGTGACGGTAGTATTTTCTGAAGCCGATGGTTGTTGCACTTGCACTTGTATCACTTTCAGCAAGCTCGGATGACGCATTCGTATCAGCAGTATGATTAAAATCTAAAAATGGACTCAATTTATTTTCAATAAATTGCCGTACATTCAGTTCCTGCTCCTTATTTTCCACAATAGGATACGATACTTGGATTAGACCTAAATATAAGACAATTTACAGAATTATTAGTTTACTTGCGTTTTGTTTCGTTCTTTAGTGTACATTAAATTGAATGCCAAAATTGTTAAATTCTTACGATAATCTTTTGGTACAGCTTGGCTGTTGTGATTCATTTCAATAACTTCCAAACCAGAAATTCGGTAAACGAAAATCCCATCGCCCCTTGTTTTTGAAGCTTCGTCAGGTACCTTCATATTTCTTCCTTTCGTAATTAACACCCCACGACCAATATCGACCGAGGATCTCTCTTTATTACTTTTATCTTGTTTCTCCACATTGCATTGCATGTCTGGGCCTAGAATAATATTTTTAACTGTGACTTCATCCTCATCTGTCGTTACAACATAGCCCGCTTCACTGGAAACAATCTTGGATAAGTGTCTCTTCAAAATAAAAATTCCTCCGTAGACAGCAGACAATCTGCAAAACGCCTGACATATTTCACCTGTAAATAACAAAAGAAATTCAAAAAGTCGTACTTGGTTATGGAAAGACATTAATTAATTAATTTTTAAAATTCATTCAAGTTCCTACTTATTCCATATAGAGTCCAAAGATATGGAGTTTGATTTCCATATCGCCCAATCGAGTTAAGTAGCAGTCGACATCGTCCACAAAATTCCTCATTGAAAGAATCTGGATTAAGACCATCTTCCAAAAATGTAACTGCCGACTTCACCATGTGCTTCAGCTTCTCGGACACCTTATTTGCCTGAACAAGTTCGTCAAATGTGTCTGGAACGGAGTACGGTGCATCTCCCTCAGAGCCTACATCTTTGGAGTCTTCAACTTTAGGTTTCATAACAGCCTCGATCAATTTAGCAAGACTTCGTTTTTCTACTAACGACAAAGATTTGGACTTAAATATATCAGCTCTAGACAATGGAATTGCTTCAATAACTCCTTCATTGGGAGAAGGTAGATTTGTCAGTAGCTTTGAAATTCTCAAGAATTCAAGGTATCTGGATACATTTGACGTAATCAAAAGCTGTATAATGTCTTCACGTCCTGCAAGAAGCTATTATTCAACAAAAAATTAGCAACATTATTAATTAAGCTTAACTAATAAGCTTAATTTTATAAGTTAAATTCACCTTTGGCATCACGTCAATATTAAATCTTCGCTTTTGTTTCATCAACTCCTCCTTCATCGTTTCCTCAGAAAAATACCAATTTTGCTCAAAACCACGAATGTTTTTCTGCCACTGAATAGTTCCATTTTGCTCCCCAACTGACACATTTACGCTGTCAACGGCTTCAGCAGGTACCTCCAGAAAACAACCGGAAGTCCACTGGTCAAAAGGGAAGGTGGCCCAGACGCCTCCGTAGTAATCTCTTGGATCAATGTGCAGCACTGAATGCCCATTTCGGCTAACTGCAGCGGATACAATTGACTCTGTCAAGCCAGTGCCAACAATAAGGACGTCAAATGACTTTGGGAGTCCTTCATCATTCCGAGGATTTCCAGGGGATTCACTTTCACCTCCCCCTCCAGGCACATCACTTCCGTCTGGCAGGGATGAAGCCATTTCTACTGATTTTTTGGGTTATACTAAAAGGCACGGCACAAGTTATGTAAAACCATTAATTTAAATTAATTTTCAAATTAACTTTAAAATGCATTAAAAAGTGTCTTTTTGGGTGTGATTATATGACTCATGTAGAAAAACATAAAGACAAGGCAAGACAGCTGACGATGAGAGTTGAATGAGTAAACTGCGCTGTAGAGATGCGGATGGATGCACGAGCAGGAGCAAAATACATGCTAAAAGCGCGTAATATTACGCAATACCTGTTTGGCTTTATGCATGGAAAACTCGAACTCATTTCATCTAAAAGGATCCCGTTTACAATTAAAATTATTTAATTATTATGCAATTTCCACATACATAATATCAATTTTATTCTTTGCATTTCAATTCAAACACCAAAATAATTAATTTTATTTCTAAAACCATCCGTCTCAACTTGCCCCAGGAGTTAATCTTTGTAGTGATTTCCGGTTAGTTGGTCATCCTAATTCCGGTGATATATTTTAACCGTCTTCTTCAAGTACGTCCTCTTAAAAATTAAATTGCAAGTCAATGAACTTCCTATTTCTAACGGCAAAGGGCATTTAGGACTGGAGATTTCATGAAATCTTTTAACAACCCTTTTTAAATCTCTTTCTCTGAATTAAATAGTTTACGTCAACTTTCTTTCCTTTTTCTCATTCAATCATTCTTATTATGGACATGGATTTTAAAAGAATTGCTTCAGTCGTAACCCGACTTGAACCAAAGGATGGTTTACTTTCTTTATCCAATCATAAGATATGTATATAAAGCTACAAAAATACTGTGCAACATCATCACTAAAAGAAGCGATCTAAAGGAAAACGTCATCCTTGTCATAAACTGAATCCCCAAAGGAATTGACATACACAAAAAGACGTTATTATATGCTACGGGTAAAAAGCTCACCTCCAACTGTGATCACTTCATTCCTTTATTCAGAATTCATGACACACTCCTTCTTACCGCTCTCAAAAAATAAGTGCTTTCACTCACTTCTCCTATTCCCTTTTCCCTACAAAAACTAATTCAAGTGTTCATAACAAACGGAAGTGTGAATGGAACTCGAGTCCGGTCACAAACAGGTTACATTTATAGGGCTGATATTATGATGCAATCAAGGGACCAGAAAGTCAGGAAAAGCTTCATCATTTTTGATGAAAGTCCATCAAGATAAAAACTAAAATAAAAAGTTTGTTTAGAGGTTACGTATGTGGGCAGCGTCTTTTTTAAATCAACATTTTTCTCTAATTGAGTTTCCGGAATATATTTAAATAGGATGAAAGCATAATGCAATTGTTAAAATTAAGCTGCATTCTTAAGTCTATTAAATTGAAAGAAAATTAAAAACCAAATTCATTATTTAAAAAGTTTTTAGTGTGAAGGAATCATAGTTGGTATGAAGCTATTCTTAGAGTTTTTATTTTTATCTCCAAATCTTTGTTAAATAATTAATGCAATTAGTCACCCTTCCCATCTAATCAGTGTAATAATGTCCTGTCGAGTGTCCTCCATGTTACTAATTATTTCAACCACAAAAAAGTAGGATAAAAAATGAACTTCTATAATGACTTTTGACATCCTGCCTAAAACAAACTTTCTTTTAACTTCCGTGTGTATGTGGCAGAAGAACACTTTCTCTTGATGTGAGTTCCTGTTTGATTTTGAGAGTGTACCCTAAAGGATTGAAAAGTTTTCTAATTACGATTTTCCTTTTGCCTTAGTTCTCACAAGTTATTTATAAAAGGCCAAAGTATATAGAAAAACGGTGCGCAGGCTACAAAAAGAACTCTGGATGGATGGACAGAATAATAAAGCTTTCTAGGAGAATAATGGAGATGAAAGAATAAAAGATTTTGAGCAGGTAGGAAAAAGTAGAAAGTAAGTTGACGTAAACTATTTAATTCAGAGAAAGAGATTTAAAAAGGGTTGTTAAAAGATTTCATGAAATCTCCAGTCCTAAATGCCCTTTGCC
>JAHZNK010001005.1:0-10854 GCA_027744615.1 Lepidocyrtus cf. nigrosetosus NNG-2020 | reverse complement strand
TGTGAAAATTAAGTTATCTAAAACGAAGAATTTAAAACTAATCGGTATTTGGGTGTTTGAATTTTCGATTAGTTTATTCATCAAGTAAATTCTTTTTGGAATTTTTCATGAAAACCCTTTTGAAAATGGAATGAATTTTGAGTAAAAAAATTATTGTAAATTAGATGTGCTTGTGCATGTAAACTCGGTATTTATCCTCTTTTTCTATTGTTTATGCTTTGTTTTGAATTGTATGTGATTGGCAATGAAATGAGAGGGGAAAACAAGAGAATGGGAGAATTTAAGTATTGTTCTGTCAGAAAGGAATTCATGAATTCATGCATGTCACATGAAGATAGAAATCTTCCTTTCTCTGTTTTGTCGTTTTGAATTGCATTTTATAAGCGAGGTTGCATATGAGGGCTCTAAAAATCCTTTTACCAGCACAATTACATTTTGCATAAAACATTTTTTGGATAATTTTCCACGTGTGATTGTAATCATAGTATTGTGAGCTGAATTACAATATTTATAGCTGATTATTGTTCTAAATTCAAAGCAATTTCATTGTTAAAATTATTTTAATTTCTTTCCGTTTATTATTCTGAGCTTTTACATAGGGAATTGCGTGTGTGCTCTTTATATTTACTTCAACCACCCGCATTTCCCCATTCAATTCAATTGTTTAAATTTGTGCTGGGGAATAACTAAACAAATTATAAAACACTGTTTAATTCATAAAAACTACAAAAGTTTACTTATTTTACGATTTTTAGTTGATTTTGCTATGAATATGAATTTTGTACAATTGAACTCCATTACAGATTTAAATTGAAAATCAACAAATAACATTTATAGATCTTTGGACGCTTTTTGTTTAAAGAAGTGTAATACATAAAATTAAAACACATTTATTTTACCCAGTTTTACCTTTTTAACTAAAAAATCATTAAATTATTTATATTCCTTCTTGCGTGCTTGTCAAAACAAGAATAATTACGTTTCAATCGACAGGCCTATGCACAACCACATTAAAAATTAGTTTCCCAGCTTAAATTCCCTTTCCCCGTTGTTCTCGCTACAACATAATCACCATCACTTACAACTTCCCTGTTTAATATTAAATACAGCCAAAAACCGTGAAAACCCTCTCTAAAACAGTAGTGCTTCCAACATTTTTTAAAAAATTTCTTCGGCCGTCAACCCTTTTTTCCCTCCGCCGTTATTACATGCAAACCTCCTTTCCTTCTTTGCCGACCAGCGAAACAGTAGAAAAAAGGAATGTTCATCATCATGTCATGTCATGTCAACTCTCCTGCTGACATCTCATGTCACCGGACATTTCAACCGGTGCTCGTCATCACCATCATCATTTGCTTCTAACCACATCACCTCATGCAAAAATTAAACAAAAAGGCTAAAAAATAAAATAGCAGTAGCCTTTACAATTCTTTGCCTTTTCTTTTACCTGAAATTTTACCTAAAATTTATCAACAAGAAGGTTGGAAAAGGGAAAATCGTGAGTTTAAAAACGCAATTGCATGGGTAACATTCTCAATCTTCCCATTATAATAATGATGATGATAATAGGCTGAAAAATAATAGTAATGACGGTCTATAATTGGAATCCTTCCCGAGTAATGACGAAGAAGGATTATTATTTCTATGTCCGTGTGTGACTCAACTTGTGACTTGGCTACTATTTATGTTCTGCTAAAAAATAATGATACAACCACCCTTGTACTTCTCTAATTTAACTATTTTACATGGTTGTTGACGAGGAAGGCGGGGAAACAAACTTTTGATTTCCTTCTCAACTGTCATAATATTATTCAAGTTTTTTATGTCTCCTGCTGCTTGAATTAGTTTTAATACCGGTTTCATTTTCATCGAAAAAAGTTGCAAGTCAGATGTCAACTTTTCTCTCATGGGCTTTACCTTTCCACAACAAAAAGAGCAGCTGTTCCTTTCCTGTCTTGTCCATTTTTAGAAAAGTAGCAAACCAGAGCTTAAGCGCCATGCCAAAAAAGTGAAATGCAAAAAAATTGATTTCAAATAAGAAAATGAGGGGAGGAGCTGTTTTTAATGCTTAATCAAAAAGATTTTATTTGATTTGTTGATGAAAGTAAACTCTGCAATTATTCATATTTCGTCTTTGTCAAGAAGTGAAATTACTCTGAAAATAACTTTCTTGTAATATCCGGGAGAAAATCAGCTTTTTAAATAAATAGTAATTAGCAAGAAAGGTAAATAAAATAGATCTTTAATTTTATCCCTGGAGGGGGGAAATGAGAGAAAAGTTGACATCTGACTTGCAACTTTTTTCGATGAAAATGAAACCGGTATTAAAACTAATTCAAGCAGCAGGAGACATAAAAAACTTGAATAATATTATGACAGTTGAGACATGCAAATGAAGAAGACGAATAGTAAAAAAGGTGAGAAGGTGGAGTTGAGTGTGACTCTTGTCATGTCAGCTACTAATTAGCCTTCCAACTAATTTACAGAAAAAAGCGGGAAACCGGAAGTGAAACTTTTTTCATTAAACTTCCACTCACACACCCCATCAACTTCCAAACCTCTTTTGGATCCCATTTCTCCTTTGAATTCCAAATTTTTTTCGTCGCATACCTTTATTTAGCCACTTCACACGTAAAACCCCCAGACTTGATCAGAAAGCGATAAAATAGGATTAAGTTTTTCAAAGGTAAACATCAAACATAAGTTTTTTATCGGTTTTAGCAAGTTTATCTCTTGCCATTGATGTTTTTGAAACGATGACATGACAAAATCATAATCTCTCTAAAGAGACAAAATATTTAAAGTGACATAAATGTCGCGATACCCTCCTGCTGATGTCTTGTCATCATCAAAGCGTTTAGGCTTTGCAACAGGTTTTGACAGATGATGGGTGAAGACAGAAGCGGAGGTGCTGCTCCTCTCAATGATTTTGACGGGGAGAAATGGGGTTGATGGGAAAACTCAGCAGCAGCTTAGCAGTTTATGCAAACTCGTGTTCCTCCAGCATCATCCTGACACAAGACACTTTCTTGTCATCAGCGCCGTCACTTCGAAAAAATTATCCTTGAAAATCTAAAATACTTTAGCCCATCTGTAAAAACTAAAAAATCTCTCACATTAGACCTCCTGAAGAACAGTATTTTTCTCACCACCTTTCAACTCCAAAGGCATCCCCGAGATCGCGACAAATTTTTTTCTGCACAGGTGTTGACAAACACTAAAAATGGAACGTTTTCTAGTTTAGAACAGGAAAAATCCACGTGAAGTCTGGCAGGTCATGCAGTTATTTATCTTTCGCAAAAACCTCTCTCCCATCATAACTCTCATGTCAAATGGCACGGAGGGAGGGAGGAAGGGGAAGGAAGGTGTTAAAAGAGGCTGTTTTCCTTAGTCAATGCGGAATGGGATCAGTAAACATTAAAATGATCAGAGATAACTTCAAATCTCTTTTCTCCTTTCACGTTCTTCTTAACCTCTCTCCCGTCATAACTCTCATGTCAAATGGCACGGAGGGAGGGAGGAAGGGGAAGGAAGGTGTTAAAAGAGGCTGTTTTCCTGAAAAAATAAGGGTAGATCTTGTAAACAGTAGTCGATGAGGGGGTGGGTAAAAAAATTAAAAATATTTACAAGTATGAAAATGACAACCAACAAAAGCAGAATTTTTTAGGCAATTTGCCAGAAGGGAATAGTGAATCTTGTAAGAGAAAAAAGGAACCTTTTAAATTTATTTTTTCTCGTCGTCGTGTGCCTCGTGTCGTGTCTTGTCTTCCCCACTCCCTGGCGGATGCAGATGAGGGAATGACTTTGTAAGAAGTTGGTAATGACGGTGCCGTTTCTATAAAAACGTCTTATGGCTGGGTAGACAGAGATACGCGCGGTCATGAAGATGATCATATCTTTTGGTGGTGTGACAGGCAGAGGAATATTATGCAATATTATGCAAAGCTTATTCAAAACATTCCAAAAAAAGCAGAATAGCTAATCAGATATAAAAAGCAAACAAAGCTGCGTTTGAGTTGGAAAAAGAACCTTCTTGAGCAGAAGAACGTGAAAGGAGAAAAGAGATTTGAAGTTATCTCTGATCATTTTAATGTTTACTGATCCCATTCCGCATTGACTAAGGAAACTGCCACTTTCATTTCTCCACGGAGGAAAACAAAGCTGACGCAACAGCAGCGCTGGGAAGTCACAAGTGGCCCGAGAATTTAACAATTCTATGCACTTGATCCGAGAATCCGCAGCAACGGTCCGTTATTGTTATCGTTATGCCTGTTTTTATGTTTGCAAAAGAGAGTACTAAATGCTTTCATTGCAGACCTACACTGGGGGACCTTTCTTTCAATACTCTTGGTTTTAAATGCGCAAAGTTAGTGAATAGAAAAGCTTTGGAAAATGTGAATATGAATGGAAAACTTGAGGGAAATAGGATGTTAAATGGAAAATTATCAGTGAAAAACAAAACATTTGACATAATCTTTGGATTTTCAAAAAGGGAAGTTAAGATTAGCTCTTGTTTTGTCTACAACTTGAGTTGGCAGTAGTACTAAAATAGTAATTGTAATGGAGGGAGTAAACGCTAACAAAACAAAGAAGATGGAGGGATGAGGATCGTAAATGATGACGATAATGTTAAAAAGAATAACAAAAACAGTTACGTAATCTGTTTGATGTAAATGTTAATGTTGGGTTAAGTTCATGTTGATTCCCAAAAAGACAGAAAGGAATTGAATGAATTGACAATTGCAGACAAAAGTCAAGGTTGAAGTCAGTTAAAACAGGATTAAAATTAAATTTTAATTAACATTTAGATTCAAACATAACTAGCTGGCTTCGTATCTACTTTCCTTATGCTTAAATAGTTTTTATTACAAATTTAAAAGGCGTAAAAGTGGAATAAAGCATGTTTTCCTTCCATTTACCTTTCAGATTCCTTTTTAGCTTTTTGATTAAAAATATTTTGGTAATTTTGAAGGCTACTTGACTTCTGTCTGGGAATAGAAGAGGAGGAACTAATTGAAAAATATAATTTCCTGCAAACATGCAAACATTCTATTAAACCCTCTCTCACCTTTTCCAGTTTCTAATCTACTTACAATTTTAGAATCTCCAAAAATAAAATTCTCTTTGAAAATAAAACATTTTAAATTTGTAACAATTCTCGCATTCTCTCTTCGCAATCCACGCTCCACTAAACAATGTCACCAGCAATAACAATAAAAACCTAAGAAGGCAGACGACTCTTCTTATTTTCCCTTTGGGGAGACAAGTTAAACACACACGAGCATAAATGAAGTTTGAGTAGCTTCCTCAACTTTGCTTCAGCTTTGTTTTTATTTTCAAAGAGAGGAATGAGATTGGAAGGAATAATGACAAACAGAACATGATCGTTAATGTTAACGAGCAGCTTAATGTTTAAGATCACCATTCAACCATTCTAGTAATCATCATCGTACAAACGTTGTTGTTGTTTTCTCGTTTTTAAAGAAAAAAAGGGATCACATTACGTTATCTTGATGACTTTTCTCTCCCAATCTTATGAGTGAAATGAGTTTGATTATTGTTTAAACAATTCCAGTTTGAAAAAAAGGGTTAAGCTTTAAAAAAGGGAAGTTGTATGTGGATAAAATCGAGAAATAAAAAAGGTACTTAACAGGTGAATAAAACTGCTCTGAATAGGCTATAGAGATAAGATGGAGAACGTGTGGTGGTTTTTCTCTCAATGCACTAAGATAAGCTTTGTAATAAAAGAAATTCTCGAAACAATAATCATGTCGTTAAAAAAAAGTTTTAAATGAATCCAGTCTAGAAAAAGAGATTATCTACTGAATTTGGTTTAAATAAGAAAAATAATAAAAATATGTTTCACATTTTTACATAAGAAAAAGCAATAACAATAATGAAATGGCTTTTGCTTAAACGCTTATAAACCCCTTTTGATAATTTTTCTCAATAAATTTGAGAAATTTAATGGTTTGTTATAAATTTGAAAACTAACGATGTTTTTTATATTTCTTTCAGGTAAGCCAAACTTTGGTTTCTTGACGAGATGACGGATTCTAAAACTGTTTGTCAATCTACTCTGCATATTATGATGATATGATATCCCCTAAAAGTGGATGAAGGATCTGTTATAGAATTGTTCGAATACATTTTATTTTTTTAAAAATTGGCGTTGCATTTTATTACTACGCCAGAGAATGATTATTTGTGTACTTGGACTTGGAATCGTAAGTGACACACGGTTTTTAAAATCCATCTTAATCATCATCATAATAAATTGCTAATCTTGTTTTTACCTTGGAATTGCGTAATTACCCCAGTTTATAAAAAACGAGTAACAGACAAGTAAAAATAAATGAATTAGCAGTATTTTTGGGTTTTCTTTGATAAAAATCGTTTTAAACTTAAATTCATTTTATTTTTAAAATTTTTATTTACTTTCTAAGCTTAGCAAAGAGAGGAAAAGATTTTAAAATGAGATTTACTTTTCCTAATGATATCGATCCTGATTTTTTGGCGATGTTCTTGACTACTGCGATGACGATGTCGGCGGCAGGAGTTTAAGCAGTTTAAAACGTTGCAAGTGACGATGTAAATAGTGGGTGGAGGTGATGGTTGATATAATGATGATGATGTCTTGAAAATGTTCGCTCGTTTGTTTCTAAAACCTCATTATTTTTACCACAGAGAAATCTTTTTTACGAATGATTCGTTTCAACGAATGACAACTTCAGAGAATAAAAAGGCAATTATCCGGTTGCATTTAATAAATATTTTTTGCTCTTTCTTGTTAAGTTAAAGAAACAACGCCCGTTTGAGAAACGAAGCTGATGAAGGCGATGAGGTTTGAATTGTAAAACAATAAATCATTAAATAAGGATAATGCTCGAGTTTTTTCTTTTGTGATGATGCTCCTGTTGTTGAAGAGATTATACAGAAAAAGGAAGGAAAAGAGACCACACACATTTTTTTGTTTTGAGAGGAACAAAATGGCAAAATCTATTTTATTTAAGCTTTTGTTCTTCTTTAAAACTTTAGAAATGCTTTTATTGAAGAAAGGGTTGAATAAGTAGAAGAATTGGACTGGAAAGGGAAGTGCAAGAAAAAACGCCGAAATAGGTTTTTAGTTGAGATAATTCACGATTACAAATAGATAGTCAAGTTTCTGAATATAATTGCATTCATAGAAATTAAAACGTAGCCTTATTCTTATTTTGATTACTTTTCAAAATTTAAAGAACGCGGGGAGAAAATACAAAAAATTGGGGCAATCAGAAAAAATATGAAAAGAAGCGGAAGTAAAACTATTTTTTTTGGGAAAAATATATTTTCATTTTTGACATTCAGGTCCCGTCACTTGTCATAAATTTCCCACTGATCCCTCCACCGCTCCAGCTCCTACCTCTCTGCTCATGTAAGCTTGAAAGCTTTAAAAGCGTTTTCTGAACCAGAGCACATTCTCCATTTCATTTCTACGAAAATATATTAAAAAGCTATGACTTGTATTTCAAAANGCTCCTACCTCTCTGCTCATGTAAGCTTGAAAGCTTTAAAAGCGTTTTCTGAACCAGAGCACATTCTCCATTTCATTTCTACGAAAATATATTAAAAAGCTATGACTTGTATTTCAAAACGAAGAAATGGTTTTTTTGCGGCTGTGCCTCTGATGTTCTTCTCTGAAAGCGTCTTGCAAAGCCTTAGCTTACATTACAGCTGTGATCAGAATTTAAAATTTCTCTCTTTTTAGGGAAAAATGTATTTCCTTGTTCCGCTTTCCTTTCCTGAGGATTGAAAATGAATTTTTTGCCAGAAAACTACAACTGTACATTAAATACACGATTTTTAAAACTTCTTAAAAGGGTGTTTGAGCAAGTTTTTATTTAAAATCCATCGGTAAAGAGGAGATCTAGAGAGATATTTATTTCTGTCAAAATTATATCCGTTTCCAAAAAAACTGTTGATGACGATGAACAAGACTGAGGCTTTGCTCGTTTCAGTTCACTACAGAGATAGAAGCCGGCGGAAACCATCTGAATCAATGAAAAAATAGATTTTTAAAAATCCATCTGGAAATAACTTTAAAATATGCATAGAAAATGTTCAATTTGCAATTAAAATGAAAACCGTTGTTTCCAATCTTGTTTTTAAGTAAAAAAGAATTAGAAATGAATGAGATGCATAATTTAGCGATTCACTCAGTGAAAGTTAGAGAAAATAGAAAATGATTGGGAAGAGCAGATAAAAAATTATTCATTTCGAATGTGTCAATCAAGAAAAAAATTTCATTCTTTTTCTCAATCGTTTTTCGTTGTTGATAAGAAAATGAATTTAGGCAGGAGAACAAGAACGTGCCTTTGCATCTTTTTAGGAATGAAAAAAGGGTGAAAAATAGGGCAAGGCATGAACAAGACTGCTCTTGATTATTTTACATTTTTTAAAAAAGCTCAATTTCATCCATTTTCTAAAGAACATTAATATTGAATGAAAGTTAAATTAAATGAATCTCTGAGAAAATTGAGATTGACTGGTGGAAAAGGAAAAAACTGGTGATGAATCTATTTTGCATAAATTGCTTCACAATCTTTCTTTTTTAATCATGTTATTGTGCAAGTGAGAATGAAAATTGGGAAAAATCGAGAGAAAGCTAATTGAATTTTTGATCATTGCTCATTTTTTACTAAAAAGGAATAAAGTACGTTTAATACTCATCGTGTAAAGGAGATGGTGATTTTTAATATTTCAGAAAAAAATGTCTGAATTGGACAGGAAATGAAAAAGTCAAATGCAAGGCACAGCAATTACTAATTGAATTTATTTTTAAAAATCAGAGTGAATATCGTCATTTTATGAATTTTGTAGTTTGATTTTTAACATTAGCAGCGGACGTCATGGTCTATCTATGTACTTGCATGTAAAATATGTTTTTGGAACATTTTAATGGCATTTGACTTTCGACTTACATTAATATTTAAAATATTTGCATTTTTGCAAAAATTAATATTTAAACGTGAAAAGAATTAGAGTTTATACTGATTGGTCGGTAACAAAATCTAGAATATTAAGGAGTTGATTGCTAATATGATGATGATGATGATGATGATAGAATGAATATGTAAGCCAAAAAATGAACTGAAAGGTTATTTTACATTTTTTTACCCGCTATCTGTGAAGTTAATTGGTTTGAAATCAATAGGGACTCACAGTCGGAATGTATTCTCACACTCTAAAAGATTATGAGAAAATAGCACGCTGGAGAATTGATCTCATAACCATTTTTACATTTCAGATTCCTTCTTGTGGCTGCAGCAGTTGAATGTATATGCACTTGCAGTTTTGATACGAACAGTAGATGCTTTCACCAATCTAACATAATAAATACTGAAACTGCATAATGATGAGTTTTTTGTTGAAAGAAAATGTGAATTTGGATGTTGGATTAGATTTCCCGTGTTTTTCAGTTCAATGAGAAAAGATAAATAAAGGTTTTGTAGGGAGAGTTTGAACTGGACTCAACCGTGTGTGAAATGGAATCCAAGAGTACGATTAGCAGAACTGGGGAAGTTCCAAAACCAGCGAATTCCAAGCTATGCTGCAGCTCTCCCAAAAAACTAATCCAGCTAAAACTCCAGCATTTGAAAGTATTTGAAACCCGCTTGAAAAATATAAATGGAAAGGGAGCTGAAAAGTGGAATTCTTCTCTATCTCTTTAGCTTTTTAATCCCAGGAAAAAGGGAAATTCCTCATTTTCCCTGCATCCACCGTACTTTCACTTAATGAAAATTCTAATTTTATTTAAAACGAGGATTCACCAGGAAAAGAATGAATTTTCCTTTGCGGTGAGTGGAATGTGTCTGGTGTGGAGTAAAAGCTGGGATTAGCCCGGCACTGGTTTCGAGGTATTCATCCATGCAGTTTATGCAACCTCATTCTCTCCTTTCTTTTGTTTAAAAACCTCGCCTTTTCTTTTTCTCTCAAACCAAGCCAAGTGTTAGTGGGGAAATAAAATACGAGGATTTATTACCTTTTATTAGCTCCGGAGCTTTCTTCTTCGTTCTCTTCAAAACTTTTTTGCGGCTTCTAAAAAACTAAAATAATTTTTGAAACTTTTCTAAAGAAATCAGATCCAACTGCATACTTTTGCTCATTGTAAATGTAAAGGGTTAAATCAATGTGAAATAATCTTGGCCTTTTATAAGGAAACCCCTTCAGGCAAAGGCATTTTTAAACAAAAGTTTCATTTTCTTTTTACAATCTTTAGAAAAAAGGACACTTCAACTTTCTCCAAAGCAATTATCAAAGTAAGAAAAAATTATTTCCACAAGAAAATCGGAGAAAGTGGATTTTTTCAAAAGGAAAAAATGGAGGCTGCCCAGTCCAGACAAGAAAAAAACTTGGCATTTATACGATAGGGATAAACTTATGGACCATAAAATGTGTATTTCTCTTTTTTATACATTTCTCGAGAAAAACTCATTTTCAGACAAGTTTCTGAAAATGTTTGTGTACAAAGAAAGATATACGTTTTATTGCAGTCTTTTCTTGATGATTCTCAAAGCGAGTGCTGCGATGCAGTAAAGGAAAAAAGAGTGGTGATGATGATACTGGGACGGAAGTAAGTCAGACTTTTTTCCATCTTCCAAGCCATATCTCTTTCTTCCTGACTGCTACTGGAAAAGAGAAAATGACTAGAAGAGATGCTTGTACAAAAATGAAAAGATGAAAAAAGAATAGATTTTTTTTTCTAGAGAAAATATATTTTATTCCAGTCGCTACTTCTATTATCACCATTCACTCTCTTTTCTTGGGGCTGTACTGCATAAGAAAATGTATTTTTCTTTATTTGTTGAATAAATT
>JAHZNK010001004.1:0-11327 GCA_027744615.1 Lepidocyrtus cf. nigrosetosus NNG-2020 | reverse complement strand
TTCTTTTTATAAATATGTATTACAAATTAATTACAATTCATTTAATAACAATTTTACAATTTTTAGCAGCTGGTCTCGGCTATAAAATTATTTATAAATTAGTTAATGACATTAATTATACGGTCTAGCAGTAAATACTTTGTAGTAACAACATTTTTTTGATTTTTTCAAAAAAAAAACAAAAACTCGGTATGAACACTCTGCGATGTACAAAGGATTATTTTTTGTTATAAATCGATTAAATATCCAGTCGATTGTGCAAAAACATTTCAAAAGGTTAACTAAACAACAACTATTTTCTAATGTAACGAGTAAATACTAGTTTGTACAAAAACCAATAATGAAAACAGTTTCTTTAAGCTTAGGATTGGACTATCCATTAATTAGCTATAAACAGCTAAAAATTATGCATGAGAACATTATGTATCAGTAATTATGTTTTATTCCTGAAAAATGCATTTTGAAAACAACCGATCGATGACGAATACTACGAATAGTACATCTTATTGTGTATACAAAAAACCCGAAAAAGAAGGAACTCAAATTACAACTTGATCCTATCACTCTTCCTACCTATGAACATTATGGACATTAAGTAATAATTATATTAAAATTACTTAACATTATTATTAAAAAATTGTACTATTAAAAAGAGCTTCATTAAAAATTGTACAAGTTGAAAAGTTTGAGGCAGACTAAATGTTACGTAATTCATACAACGGTTGTTTAATTGTTTACAAGTCTTACTTAAGCATATTTACAGTCAACGGGCACCATGACTTAAGAATTGTCATTTTGCGTCGTGTAGTTTCGGATTTCGTATAAACCAAAATGATGATCGGTTGTTTAATTGTTTACAAGTCTTACTTAAGCATATTTACAGTCAACGGGCACCATGACTTAAGAATTGTCATTTTGCGTCGTGTAGTTTCGGATTTCGTATAAACCAAAATGAATATCAAAATGACTACGTTATTTTAGTACCTGAACAATATACCTAATGCTAAATAGAGATTATGCCCTTTTGAATCTCTTTTTCTCGGAGAAAGCAACGCAAAAGCTTATTTTATTCTTTTAAACTTACCCAGTACTGAGTTTTCTTATCGATTACAAGACTCGTTTTAGTACAATCATTTTCTCAAAATATCGAATATGCATAGCATTAGGTTGGTAATTTATCTTACAAACATGTAAATGTTTTGAAAATGAGGTATGTTAAAAATTTGTTGCCCAATAAATACAAGCTAGTAATAAATATAAACCATGAGTAAAGATTATTTAATATTAGAAATGAATTTAAACAAAAAAATTCAAAGACCAGATCTATTATGACAATTGACAATCAATTAACAGAAATTAAATAAAAGCATATTTTGTTACTCATATTAAATTAATTTCAATTCATGAACAAATAATTCAGTACTAAAATTGACTTAGCTATCAGTAAATGAACATCTACAGGTCTGTTGGGAGAAAATCTATTGAAATGAAAGTTATTGTTGATATTTAAATTATTAGCTCATGATTTTTTTTTGCGAAAACTCGACGAGACGCCATATCTAACCTAATTAATTTATCAGTAAATTAATCTATATTTTTATAACTATGCATGCATGTGAAGACCAGTTTTGAAGTTGTAGCAGCAGATTACTGATAAAAATGCATTCTTATATAACTTAGCTTTTAAACATTTATGCCTTCTTTCCACTCATGTTTAACTTACAAAAATCCACATCATCTTTTTCTTTCATGCAAAATTCTTATCTGCGATTTGGCATCATTGGGTTGTGGTAACCTCCATGCGGATTCTGTCCGCCTGGTCCATGTTGCCTGTTATTATACTGATTGTAGGCCTGATGCTGAGAATACATATCATGACCTCCTCCTCCTGTGCCGTGTCCTTTATGGTAGCCACCTTGGTGTTGTGGACCATTTGCATTTCCACCACCATAGGTACCCGAAGAGTATTGCGAACGACCATGCATTTGTTGATGTCCCCCTGAATATCCATTCTGCATGCTATTCCTCCCGTCAAAATGATGCTGTTGTTGCTGATGGTACGAATTTGAATGTTGCGGATTTCCACCATAGCCTCCTTGTGAGTACTGCTGCATCTTACTTTGACTCTGCCCATGAGAAACTGAATAGTTACCGGAAGCGTTCTGATATGCAGCATTGTTATGACTTCCACCACGATTATACATTCCGTGATGATTGGAATGATGTTGTTGTGGTTGTTGCTGACCGTATGAGCCATAATGCTGAGATGGATGGCTAGCACTACCACCACCACCATTACTTCCTCCTCCTTGATGATGTGGCTGCTGTCCGTGACCCATTACCGACTGTTGCTGTTGTCTTTGAGGAGGCTGATGCTGCTGTTGCTGGAACTGTTCATTCTTACCAACTCCACAATCATTTGCAGTACCGCCATAGAAGGAATTGTGTGCAGCATAGTTGTTATTGTGGGAGTTTGTCATGGCTTGTAGATTGTGTTTAGCCATTCCTCCAACGCCGCCACCATGCGAGGATGATGACATGTAATCATGTTTGTTAGAGGACATTGTATTATTCCCGCTACTACTACTACTATTAGTACCCAAACTTTGCATAATTACTTGATCCACCGCTGATAACAACGACTTGTGTTGGGCTGGAGGAGGGGGCGGTGGCGGAATAGCACTTGATGGGGGATTTGTTTGCGGATTTTGTGGATGATGATGGTGTTGCTGGAACCCAGGATTAGTAGAAGGTTTCGCCTGTATTGGATGAATAGTTGCAGCAATATTTTTCTTAATTAACAGTTGCTGTTGATGTGGAGGTAAGGCGGAACCGGTCAAATGATTAGAACTAGGATGATTTGAAAATGATTGCTGCTGTTGTGACTGCTGTTGTTGTTGATGGGCATCGCTTACATATTGCGCATTATTAAATGCACGATTATTCGGAGTCATGGGCGTACCTTTTGAATTGGAATTGTGTGCATTGACCCCGCCGGCATTGTTTGAATTGAGTACCGAGGAATTTCCTGCTGAACCAGAATAATTACGTTGGGCAGTAGTAGGGTTCACTGGTGCAGGGGGTTGATTGTTTTGGAATTGACTAGTGTTGGAGGGAATATTTGGTGAATGATGGAGAGGAGATGGAATATTTTTCTGCTGTGATAGATTAGCAGTTTGTTGAGATGAAGGAAGGTGTGGTAATTGTGCATTCTGATGCTGAAAGGAACTTGAGTTAGGAAAGGGTTTGGGCGATGGAGTACTCAAACTTGGACTATTCCTATCGTTCATCTTTTCAGACCAATCGTACGGATAAGTTTTTCCCTTTAGTCTGAACTTGGGAGTAATGCTGGCAACGTTAGCATTCCCTGATGCACCGGACACTGGTGTTGTAGAGGTTCTTTGTACTATTGTGGTTGAAGAAGATGGTTTCTCTTGGGACGATGCAGGTTGGTTTACTGTTTGAGGTTGTTGTTGAGGAACTGTTACCCTGCTACATGTAAGAGTTGTAGCCGTAGACTGGATACTGGTTTGAGAAACCACAGTGGTGTCTGACACAGAACTGCAATCAGACGCCACACTTGCTCTTCCATCAACAGACCCTGCGTGGGGAGAGTGACTCCGTGCAGTTGAAGTAGAAGATTGCTGATTGTAATTATTATTTGCTCCCCAATTGTTCCAACGCTTTTTGAAATGCTGCTGATCGCTTCCTGAATGAGGAGCTGTGGTGGATGCTGCTGGAGCGACAGGGGTTGTGGTTCTAGTTATTGTTGTGCCATTCGACATTGCAATTGAAGTAGATGTGCTTGAAGTAGTTGCAGGTCCTAATGAGTCTCCAAACTCCATGCTTCCAGCAGTATTACGAGTATCTCCACTATTATTATTATTGCTGAGTCCAGTTGATCCAGAGGAACACTGAATTGGACCATCCTTACTATCATTTTCTTGGTTACTCGAAACACTGCATGGTTCTGGCCCAGATGGGGTCATTGGAATACTGCTACTACTTGGTTCCGGTGTTTCACATTTCTCGACTTTGATTTGCATATCTCTACTGTTGGGTGATAAACTGTCTGAACGAAGGTGGTGAAGATGATGATTTTCTAGTTGTGAGTCATTATCCTGTTCTGTGTGAATCTGTGGTGTCGCTGGGCGTTGATCAGTGTCGTAGTCATCACATGTATTTAGGAAGCCGTGAGAGAGCATATCATTTCTCTCCATTTTGATTTCTGCATCTCTTCGCTTTTTCGAGGTATAGTTAGGCCCAGATCCCGGCGTTGGAATACGAGGAAATGGCTCATCCATATCATCTAGATCTTCATTCCTTGAAGGACTAGGAGTCCGCGGAATTCCTATACACAAGCAGAAACAAATAAAAATATTTTAATTTTGAGCAGGTTTTGATTTGCAGGATTTATTGAACACTTACCTGATTCCGCTACATATCCGGATTCCTTGGACATTGATCGACAGTGCATCAAACTAATGTCACGTCTACGTGAGCTACCTTGTTCCCCAACATTTAAAGTTCCTAAAGCTAATGGATCTCTATCTGTACCGCCAGCTCCCCTCCATCCATCTGATGAGGTTGGTGGAATGTCTTTTCCAATTCCTGAATCGGGAGATGTTGTACATTCCACATTACCTGATGGAGTTTTCGGTCTTTCTAAAACTTCAGCCGAGCACTTGCTAATTGATGCACCACTTCTTACTGGTGAAATTGATAGATTTGCTTCTGTACTCTTTCGCCTTCTATCCACCTCATTTGCAAAGCAAAATAATCTTTCAAAATTGCTAGAAATTTTGTTTTGCCATTGTCGTTTTGTTGGCGAATCTGTTCTTGGAGCGCTCAATCCTGAAAAATATTTAATAAAGGATGATGATGATATGAGCATTGACAATAAAATAAATGGATTTTCATAGATATAAAATAATTTTTACCATCAAGGGATGGAGAGTTCTTTCCAGGAGTAGGAACACGTTTACTTAAGCAAGCACCTAACGGAATCGACGTAACGGATGTGGAAGATCCATCCCCAGAGAAATGTACTGAAGAAGTGACAGGAGCAGGCTTTGGACTTGGTGTAGATGGGAGACATGTTGGTGTGGGTGTCTTTGGTGGACCCGCAGACATATCCACAGCATTAACGTGAACAGATGACGCAGTCATCGATTTCTTTGGAGGAACATGGGCATTCTACAAAAAAGGTAATATTTACATCTTTAGATAAGGAATACGAACCGAATTTAATCAAACATCAAAAGATCACATTCGATCACTTACATTTACAGATGAATCGCTGACGCGTTTTCTTACTACCCGTAGCACACTAGCACTTCCAGCTTCATTCTTGTCTACATCCATTTCATTTGCACCATCCGTACTTCCTAAAACCACCTCAACGGTCACACCACCTGTGGCAGACTCCACGACTTTCTTTTTCTCTACAACCAAAGGCGAATTCAAGAGGATTGTAGTGCTACCTTTCTGCTCGCCACCGTTATCCAGATTTCTATTGTTACTAAGACTGCTAGTGCTATGAGCACTGGAGCATCGTTCATTATTTCCTCCAGCAGCAGAACCATCCACTTTATTCTCCAAGTTCAGGGCAGAGCTCTTGGCCATTGACATAAATCTTGCCTTAAGTCCAACCACCAGACCTTCATTCATTAAGCTGTCGTCCACTGAGGCAGCTGCAGAACTATTCTGACGTTTAGTTCCTTCTCCAGGCCCATTTTCCATAAAATTTCCTCCTCCCGGTCCTGAATTTCTAGGAGGATTTACGAGTACAGTAGCCCTGTTCTCGCTAGACTTGAAAGAAGCTGACATAGCCTCGGGAATGTTTTCATTGGAGTTTGATCGTGAAATGGGAGAATATGGACCGATGGTTCTGACAGTAGGAGAGGCAGCATCTTTAGCTGCTTTCATTGCAGGAGATAACCTTGGACTTATTCCAAGAGAAGACTCAATTTCGCTAGCCATCAAGTCTGAAATCGTTCTCGAGTTTTTACCTTTCCCTTCCATTCCGGGAGTATTTGGATGTGGACCGGTATGATTAAAACTAAGATTACGAACAGCTCTGTTCTCGGGTGGTGTAACCGTTAATGTACTCTTTGGAGTTAATTTTCCAGTAGGAACGCCAGATTGATGATTTGAGGGATTCCGGACATTGTGACAAAGTTTAGTGATGTCTGGGGACAATTGAAGTTGCTTTTTCTTTTGCATGTTGAAGAGTTGCTGCTCCGTGATATTATTCATTGCTGCAGGCGATTTCTGCGGATGTGCAGCAGGCATTAAGGAATTCTGGACGTTCATTGGAATTGTATGGGGAGGTGGGACATGCGATCCTGCTTGATGATGTTGTTGATGTGTTTGGTGACTATTATGAAGCATGTGGAATGGAGGCATTCCATGATTATGACCGGCAAACTGTGAATTAACGCCAGGATTCTGGTGTTGTTGATGATGGTGTTGTGGGGGATGGTGCATGTGCTGGGGATGATTCTGTTGATGAGAGTGTTGAAGATGATGCTGGGAAGAGGGAGGCAAAGAAGAGTCTTGTTGATGTTCCCTTCCTTGCGGTCCTGCAGTAGCCGGGGATAAACTAGGCCTTTGCACGGCAGAATTTTCATTTGTACCTGAAGGCATGTCTTCATTCAAAACTGAGGTAATCAGATTCTTCAACCTGTCTTCGAAAAAGTTTACTTTTGGAGCAGGAATAACTTGTTGTTTCTCAGGGTTCATTTGTGTAGGAAGAAGAGGATGAATTGTCTCAGGTCCAGCACCAGAGCCGGACTTACGCCTTCCTGGCGTTGCTTGGGGCAAATTGGTTGGTGACACACCAGTTCCAGGATTTATTCTTAAATCAACTGTAGGTAGTCCTTGCCCTAGTTGGTGCTTCTTTGGAGCCTTTCCAGATTCAAACTGACGCCCAGTTTCAATTATTTTCTTGGCAAGGATTTCTGGATTCTTTTCCTCGATTTTAGCCATGTCTGGGATGTCAGGCCATTCCTGAGATCGGGAACGTGACAAATTCTTTTTATCTAGCTTATTGGCAGTGTTCATCTGTTGTTGTTGTATCTGAGCCTGCAGCACATGTGGAGGAACAGGTCCCTTAGGAGATGACTGTGGTAACGCTAACTGTTGCGAAAAATGATTGTTTGACTGTTGTTGTTGCTGAGATAACTGATGGATATGATGTTGCTGCTGCAACTGGTGCATGGCTATAATCTGGGCTTGATTTTGGACTTGTGAATGGTGTATAAGCTTTTCCAATGCAACTATTTCCGGCTCAAATTGAGACAATTTGGTCTCTAATTTTTTCCGTTGATTCAATGAAGCTGAGATCTCTGTAACGAGAAAACGTCTGCAAAGCTTTTCTAATTCTTCTTCTCCCAAATTCACCCCATTTATCCATCCTTCGCGACGACATCGTTCGATAATATCTTTCTTTCTTTCTCCTACAAGTACTTCCTTTTCCCTTTCTAGGTCCGTTACTTCTTGCTGTAACTCAGTAACTTCTGCCTGGATCTCTTTATGACGCATCACGATGTTTCTTGCTTCTGAAAGAAGTGTGTCAGCAGTGGCATTTTCACCAGGGATGTTCAGCTCTTCTAGTTTTGATCTTAAAAGTTGTGTGGAATCTGAAATAAGACGATCAATATTTTTAGTTAGCTGATTCCGTCTCAGTGTCAACTGCTCCTTCTTTTTCTTTTCATTCTCGATTTGCTCCAGAACAGTATCCCGGTACTTTGATGATTTCATCGATTCGATCACATCTAAAAACTGATTTCTATAGATATCTAAGAGCTTTTGCAGTGCGTATGGGACATCCCTATTTGGGATGGTTAATTCTTCATGTTTAATAACACCCGTGGTGGAGGCAGTGGTGAGGTGTGTAAGTTTTTGATCTACTGTTCCCTTTCCGATAGGAAGTACTTTACCTGGAAAAGATTAAATACAAAAAATAGAAAAATGTGATCTCGACAAAAGCTAATCTGGGAGATAAAAAACCAGCTAGTTTGTATTTGCAACTCACCTTGTGGCGAAGTGCTAAGTAAGGTTTGAGTATGAAGGAGATCTAAACCACTGATTTTTATAATTCTCTTAGGTTTTTTCTTTAAACGTCCCTTAGGGCGTTTTGTTGGTGCGTTAGCTGCAATACCACTTCTGCTATTAATTGTTGTTGGGACATGAAGACGACCTGGTATGTTGCTGCCGCTGCTTTCCTCTACCGCTTTCACCACATTACCATTCACAGTGAAATCTTTGTGGTCGTTTGTTACTTTCTGAATGGGCTTATCTGTGACTACTTTCTTTTCCTCTTTCTCTGGCTCTTTCTCGTTGATTTCTTTGGCCGTAGCTGATGCTCTTTCCTTCCTAGTTTCTTTTTCCTTTGCTGGTTCCTGCTATATAACACAAAAAGTATGTAAGTAATTTATATTGCATCTTACATTTGTAAATATTATATTATGAATTGCTCAGTTCAAACCTTTCTGCGGACCATTTTCTTTCGCAAAACTTTCTTCTTTCCCCTCCTACCCCTTCCGTGTGAATTTGATCGTTGGATTCTTTGACTGGGGGTTGTTGGAGTTGTAGCTGCCACAACAGCACCGTCATCATCACTATTTTCTTTGGAACTTTTACCCCGGCTTGAACACCAATCTGACCAGGCTCGCCTTGTTGTTGGTCCAACAGCGCCGTTAGAAGTGTTGGTAAATTCATCGCTTTCTTCCGTATCAGCTTCAATCGGCTCTTTTGAGTTGGAATTTGAAGTTGAGTCGTTAGAACTTGTATCTGTTACCTTGATCAAATTATTCACCTTGCCGTTTGCTAGAATAAAAATTTTGCAGTGTTTGAGTACTTGCTAAATCGTTATCCCAAGGGATTTTGATGAATCCTGTAAACAATATTGCATAAGATGACTATTTACCTAATTGTTTCGCCCTTCCTCTCGGTGTTGGTGGTGTATTTTCATCGTCCTTACTATCTCTGCCTCCTGATTAGTTTTCTGAAGTGGCGATCCATATCCTAATTAGCAGCAAAGTAAATTAAAAAGTTCCATTACAGCGAAATCCTCTTTCCTTTGACAAGCCACTCGTAAAAAAACTTACTTTTGCATAGTTTGAGGGCACATCTGCTTTTTCTATTCCAATACAGAGCGAGCATCGTGTAGAAGCAGCCATTTGAAGGACAACTTGACCCACTCCCGACCCCAAGTCGATGAAGATATCGTCTTCAGTTATATCAATTTGGTCGATCATTTGAGCAACTAACTCGTATGAGGTCTCTCCATACACCTCAGGCGAAAAAGGCTCGTAGTTATTGAGCTTTTCTGGGTCAGTTACAGCCATGTTGTACACTTGTTGAATGATATGCTTCAGGAGACTTCTACTTGGTTGTTGACTCAAACGCTGCTTCCATTTTGACGTTCCCTTCTCCTGTAATTGAAAAATAAAAGGTAAAAGCAAGGTTTTATCATACTACAGAAGTGCTTTTGTGGCTCTCAACTATTTAATATAAATCAATATTCAATTTTAGAATTAAATTTTCAAGTAGACTCACAAGCTGTCGTAAAGAATCGATGGCTCGGTTATAACGATCACACAGACTCTTCATACTTTCATAGTTTTTCGCATCAAAATCCTTCAGAATATTATTTTCCATCGCCGCTTGAAGCTCAGGAAAATCTTCGCTAACATGCCTATAAATTCACAAAACGTGAAGATGTTATATGTCAGGTTACATCAATTAATCATACTTGAAAACATTTAGATTCTACCTGATGGTCTCAGCGATTTCATGCGCTCCATCATATCGATCCTTAAAAATAGTAAAAAAATCCAGTTCAGTACCATCACAATTGAGAATAGCAAAGAAATCTCCAATTACAAAAACTATTCATGTTACCTTTCCACCACTAAGTGGCCACGTGTAGACTACCGGTTCAGCACCAACGGGACTATGCAGTTTCAATTCCAATGCCATTTCCTTACTTTTCCAACACTCCAAAATTAACTCTATCCTGTCTCTGAACTCCAGAATTCTGGTTCAGGTATCACACTTATTTAAATCATACAAACTTCAAACACTCATCTTCCCCATTTCAAAGCAAACTGTCNTTCCAACACTCCAAAATTAACTCTATCCTGTCTCTGAACTCCAGAATTCTGGTTCAGGTATCACACTTATTTAAATCATACAAACTTCAAACACTCATCTTCCCCATTTCAAAGCAAACTGTCCTCTTGTTCAACTTATCATTGTCCTTTAAATAACATCTCAATCCAAACTGTCCTTATAGTACATAATCATTCCAAATCCAACCAGTACAAACCCGCCCTTCCTTAACAAGCTTATCTTCGGGGTTAACTTTGAAGATTACATTTTTGCAAGCTACAAAGACATTGATTATCAGGAGAACTGGCAATTACATGGTTGAGAATGATGAAGTCCTGGAGAATATTTTGCATTCAAAGCAGAGAAGTACATTACAAGTACTTTATCCATTGTCCTTGAAATAAATACTGATCCGATTGGGGTTTTAAATCACTTTTACCAAATTAAGTTCCCGACGACAATTTTCTCAGTCGACATGATCATGATTAACTAATTTTAGTTGACTTGCAGCAGTGTTAATAAAATGGCAGTAGAAACGTGAAAAACAAGGGCCCTTATGAAATACCGGAAGCACCATTATAAAAACTTTCCAAGGAAATTGCAATCACACTAAAAAACTGGCGCTGGAACATTGAAATCTTCCAAACCTTGCAAAACCTTCTCCGGCACTTTCTTGAATACCTTCAATTTCAAAAATAGAAAACAAACCCCAGCTTTATTTTAACAACAATTAAATATCGTTAAACCTTTCCAAACTGAATTGACTCCAAAAATTACCTCTCAACAGATAGCGGACTCCGAAAAAAGCACTTCCTCAGATCATCCTCGCCATTTTAACCCTTTTCAATGTTTTTTTTTTTGGCAGGGAAAAAGTGTTTGTGAAAGCGGTTCTTCAAAACCAAACTTTCTTCTTTGGCATGTTTGTTTTTGAGCGAAAATGCGTTTTTAAATGCTTTTTAATTTTCAAGGGAATTACGTGATTTTAATTTTTCCCTTGTTTTCTGTTCCCCCTTCTTCTTCTTTACGTAATTTTAATTTAAAATTGCATTCATTCACAAATCACATCATCACACTCGAAAAAACATTCACCCTAAAACATCAAATCATTTTTAATCTTGTCCAGTTTGCAAAAATAATTGCAAATATTTTTGCAAATGTATAAATGTGGCGCTATGTTGTTTGCCGATTTCATTCATAAATTCATCTTC
>JAHZNK010001003.1:0-12679 GCA_027744615.1 Lepidocyrtus cf. nigrosetosus NNG-2020 | reverse complement strand
TGTCGAAACTGTTCAGAATAATTGCCATGCACCCTGCAACTTCCATATTCAATTACTTTTAGTGAGTAGAAATCGAATAAGAAATTTGTACTTTTCCCTGTTTTTTTTTTCAAGTTTTTACGCACAACAATGTTTAATTTTAAAAAAGTTAAAATTACCTCGTGATTTTATATGAACAAAGGATTAGTTGAATAAGTCACAGCTTTGAAAAATCTGAAAAATACGTCACGTATTCGTGCTTGACCGTTTACGTGGTTTAGTCAAACCGTTATAATACTGAAAGAGCTAAAAATTTAGATGAAAATTCTACGGATTATTTTTTACGTTGATTTTAAACTTTGTAGTTAACAACTTTAAGCAAGGGCCCCCAACCAAGCATTTAATCTGTGTAAAATGACACCATTGCGATAACTTTATGAACATTTGATACGTCGTAATCCTATGAGTTTTCATACGACGAGTCCCGTTATTGCACAGTATCAAATGTCAATCAGATTTTCATATTTAGTCAGTAATCAGTAACTAACTATGGTTAACTGACAAAAACCCAAATATACTCCGACAGATTCGATATTCTGAAAACAAATCATTCGCAAAAGGCGCACTTCACATCATACTTTTCATTTTCTTCAGTCTAACATATTATTTGGGTGACGAGGTGCCAATTTCATACTATAAAAGTAATGACCGTGAGAACAAGCGGGGTAAACCGGTACCGAATCCTCATTATCAAAAGGGAATCTAGTGAAACCCAAAGTGTTTCCATGAAGACAAAATCAGTTATATTCAAAAGAAGGTGACGCAATTTCATTGATAATGCAATTTTCGTTGGGACCAAGACTTAACTAATAGTGAAGGGCTTACAAGCATTGATTCAGTCTAAGTTCCCAGCGGTCCCTTCTAGTGTCGTCGCATATTTTGCCAAAATTAGGATTATGATCCGGATTAAATGTTTAAACAAAACTCTAGATAATATGAAATTTAATGGAGAGGAAGCACGTTGTGATCTTTTAGACGAAGCTTTGAATTCCTAAATTAATTATGTTAAACGTTTAAAGCTATATATATGTATCTGTTGAGTCTCAAAATTCAATTGTTAATGTGCATTTAATAAACTGTTTGCATTTGTCTGAAACTATTATCTGAAAATTTCAAAAGTCAATACATGTACAGTAGATGTAGATATAATTTGCTAGCTTTAGTTAAGTCTTCGTCCCAAGCTTTAGTCAAGTCTTGGTCCCAACGAAAATTGCATTATCAATGAAATTGCGTCACCTTCTTCTTGAATATAACTGATTTTGTCTTCATGGAAACACTTTGGTGAAACCAAAATCAGCAAAAAACCAAACAAGGTTGTCTATAAATGCAATGTGAATGTTACCACGAGAGATGTTGCACTACACAATATACCAGAAAAGATCCTCATGACTGTTTTTCATAAAATACAAAAACAATCATCACGCTTCGCTTGGACACGTTCAAAACATTTTTCTGCAACTCCTGTCTGTCTGCGGCAATATTTTATTTTCTAAATTAAACGAAGCACCATGTTTGTAATGATAAGATGAGGATAATAACATTAGTAAAACTGAAATGATGAGTTGTTGAAATGTAATGAAGGTAAATAGGCAAGAGGATTAAACTCGTAAAACAGTAGGAATTCTTCGTAGGTTTTTAAAGAAAACCACGCGTTCCTTGATAATCTTTTGATTCATGAGTTTAATTCTTTTTTGCAGACTCCTTGGATCAACTCAAAAATTTGAGCAACTTGCTGCGTTTGTTTAACTTTTTTCTGGTCTGCGTTTTCTAATGAGGACGTCATTAAAAAGCTTATAAATGAACGACCAGAGTGGAAAATCCAATTTAAACCATGACGAATCTAAGAAAGCTCTAGCGTGATTCGAACAAGAAAAATCTGTAACTGCCTAGTCTTCGGTCTTCGCAGTATGAATATTCAACAAATTGCCGAAGCTGAATCATTACTGAACATGGTCCAAAAATGCAAAATTTGGCATATAACATAGCTCATTACTGCAAGTTAATTTGAACCAAAAGGAATTCGGTTCTTATAGAGAAACAATAACAATTCGACTTTTCCACTCGGGGTTGCTGAAAATCTGAATATTAAATTATTACCTTTGGAGTAGCATATATTACACATTACTAATGTATGTGCCAAAATGTAGTTCTTTCGTCTTTCAATCGAAAGTAATATTTTGCTGGCATAATAATAGCCTCAACCTCATGTGCCTTGCATACTTACAAGAAACAAAAAAGCTTGCTTTATATGATTATAAATTTGTACTGATGTAGGAGCAAAGAACTGTGTAACTACTTTCACATAGCTCGAGCTTAAATGGGTAGGAGAAAAAAGGTAGAAAAATAAGGAATGTAGATTTGGTGTTTGACAACGTGGAGTAACGCCATGAAAAATAGTACCAGAGAGAAATGAAATAGTTGTAAATTTTCTTATTATAATGAATTCAGCGTTTTTGGTCCATTGAACTCGTACTTTGGATTTTACAAGATGCCGAATATATTATATAAAAACAACTAAACGCATAATAGACAAAATGTAGATATGCAAAGTTTATATACAGAAATTAAACCAAAAGTTTTTATTGAGAAAAGAAATTATGGTAATAATAAAGGAAAGGAAATCCGTTATTTCGGATTGCACTTAAATCTAATTTCATTATCAATTCATTCATCATCATTCTTTCCCTTATTGCAACCCCATGAATTCAATATTTATTCGGATTGTGAGGCTTAAGTGTGCCAGTGTTGCACTTTGTATAAAAAAATAGTGAAACAGCCAATGTAGAGATCCAACGATATACGAAAATTTTTTACTACGACTTTATCTTACTACAACATAGCCGACTCTAGTATTTTATGCCGCATAATAAAAACACATGAAGTAAAATATTTTCATGGCATAAAATAAAGTCCCGTTAAATGATCAAAAATAACTAACCACTCCTCAAAAAATGGGTTTATACCTGTGCAAAATTACTCTCCCAGTTGAGAAAAGATATATAAATGGTAATAATAATGATTCAAACTGAAAGCTTCACAATAACTGCTAGAATTTTGAAACTTCTTTCTTAAGATTATCTAGCAAAAGGGTGGAGAAAACATTTATGATTTATGTTTTCCTGAAGAACCTCGTAGAGGCATCTTGACGTATGATAATACATTCGCTATTTGAACTAATGTAAAAAATGCAATGAAGTTATATAGACTCCTGCAAATTGTACCCTGTGTTCAAGCAATAGTTTTGTATGCAAAAACCTAATTTGGCTATTAAATATTGTAGATGCAAAATCTAACAAACTCCTTAAGCTTTATATTGGCCACAAGTAGTTTAATGTAGTTCGACAAGTTTGTCGTTCCGTTTACAATACCTTATTAACTTTTGTGAGTTCTACTTGTTCTCTCTTCTACGGGCTCACCAGCATAATCATAAATAGCAACTTCATTCCATAATTTTTTAAATGAATGGAACGAGGCAAGTACTTATATAGCATTCATCATCAAGAGGAGAATTACGTATGAGTTAGGGACTTGTCTGCCACTAACATCAAATTTGTCAGTTCACAAAATAAAATTTTGACATAATCTGTAAAATCTATTTAACCTTTGGCGCACGAATCAGTGTGCAATTAACATACCTAGCTGAATTTTTGATATGCTACAAATGCACAATTTAGAAGACTTGCATGCCCTTTTGGTGCAAGTTTTTTTTTGCGTATTTCCTTCCTTTCCCTAAAAGGAAAATTTAATATTTATGAATTCTTTTTCGATTCGATTGAGGTTTAAATTCTCGATGTAGTTCGTGTGTGTGTACATTCATACAAATCCGTAGAGTCTTTAATGTAGATTTTTTCAATTTACCTTACATTAGTCAGCAAGAATAACAGCGACGCATATACCTAGGTCAGATTTTCCAGAATAGATCCAAACTCTTAACAGAAACTGGCTAAAATGTTTGACATAAAATTTGAAAACATATAACAAAAAACGTATCAATTCGCGTACTGCTGCGCATGTAAATATGTTTCTGAATGCACTTGCGTAAAAGGTATTCTTTTCAAAGAAACAAGCAGTTTATTTGTTGTCAAACAATTTCCAACATAAATCTTGTACGTCTTTTCCAGTCCTTTAATATTTCTTTGGGTTAGTTTATTTTTAACGAAGGTCAAATCAATTCTTTGCAATTATTATCAAAGAAGACTGATTCGTTTACACAAGATTCACTTCACCACTTGTATTGAAACCGATCCACCATTAATCTATCTTAAGTAGTTTGCAACAGGAACACATTCAAAGACAATTTTTGTGTATGCTTTTCGCCGATCTTTGTGCAAAAAATCATGGACGCACAAGGACATGACAGAATCACCACCTACACAATCAAGACCAAAGACAAGCTCTTGGACAAAGCACCTCAACAAATAATCGTCCACCTTAAATAATGAAAAGGAGCTTAAACAACCTCGCTGACTGACTGACTGACAACGAGTGTGTGCAGAGTTGAATCAAACTGACTTGACTATCATCATCACCACGATCCCTCTTTCTCTTCTCTGTTAGAAAACAAAACAAGCAAGGCAAGGGCATGAACGACGACATAGAGCTTTAACTGTTGACTGTTTGCAGTTACAATCTAAGAACCTAACATAAACTATGTAAATACGCTTGAGCCATTACTTCTCTTGCATAAGTTAAGCTCAAGTGCACGTAACTTTCGTAAAAAGTATTAACATGTATGCTACTACTAAATTTAATACTGATACGAAGATGATCGTGGTAGTGGTGAATCCCTATATATGTTCTGTCATCGAATCATCTCGTCATTCCCGTGTGGTACTATTGCAATCATTATTATCATTATTCCCTTCTATTTCTTCCACATCGCTACTACGTTTATTACATAAGATGATCTATTCTTTCCCACTTCTTTTCAAATGGCATTCTTAAGGCAGTAATCACTGTTAATATCACTTTCATGAATAAATATGCATTTGAATTGTGCTGCCTTATTTCCTTTTGGAAATTCTAAACGTAGTTTGTGAATGTTAATAGCCGGTTCATCTAGGGCTTCCTAAAGTATTTTCAGTCATGTACCCCGGTAACCCCAGTAGTAATTTTATCCTTCATATTGACTTTCCTAAGGTTGCGTAGAGCTAGCTAGCAGTAATGCAACCGTTTTCTTTGGTTTTCAAAAATCCAACCATAAAATGGAATATAAAATCCTCAAAAACAAGCCAATAATGACACTTTCAGGACAACACCTATGATATTAATGATATATTTACAAAGCACGGTGATTTATTTAGCCAGTATCTAATTCAAAACATTAGTGCTGAAAGTTATATGCGGGTAAATATTCTCCTTTCACTTTAATACTTGCTATTACGGGATGAAACGTTCAAAAATGCTGATTTTATGTAAAATCCCACGTTTTAGGTTTTAAACTTTTATGTTTTAATGCTCCTGTATAATATTTACATTTCGTATCTTGCAATACACATTGGCATTCACGCGAGTCATTTATTAAACAGAACAAAATAAAATTGCCAGGAGCTTGATGCAGATTACCCCACGGCAAGCGTTAGTAAGATTAATCTAGCAGTTTACATACTATATAATAAATTAACCATTAATTTATATTTTAACATCTTCAGAAATGTTTTTGTTAAAATATTTATGCACGTTTCTTTTGCTTATCTATCATTTCCTATACGCATTTATGTCTCCATAAAAATTTTTGACAGCTGAATGCAAGTCGCATTATTATGATAAAATCTTCCTTCCATTTTGTGTTTATGATTTTTTATCCTTGCCTTATATCTACCACATACTATGTTGCTGCGAACCTAATCCATAAAGAATGCCTGAATGAAAAATTGAATCTTATGTCATTGTGAAATTAGAGATGATTTATTTTTAAATAATATGTGCCTGTTTAAATAGAACCTATATATTTTTCTTCATTCATTCATTTTATTGCGGCTTTCAAGAAACTGAATGAATGGTTGGGTCAATTTATAATATTAATAATAAATTGGATGCATGCAAGGTTGGCTGATATGCAATCTATTCACTCATTTGATACAGTTATTACAGTTTAATACTCAAAGAATACCGGCCGGTCTGCTGGTGTTATGAAACAGAAGTGCGTCTAAAATGACATAATTTTCTCTCATGTTTTTACTCCAGTTCTACCTTTATTATTCTATTACGACAAATCAAGAATTTAAAAAGACTGCTGCTGCATTGTTTACGACAAGCGCCTGAGTAATACTGACGATGAGAGTAAATGTCAATATTTCGCTATTATACATACAGGTTTATGCAAATAAAACAACACAACGTCACAAGAAAACGTGAGTTGTACCTATAAATTATACAAGCTCCAATTTCTCAATGCATAAATTGACCTAGCAGCTGTAAAGAAAATACCAATAAGTGTCTCTTAAAAAGAGTGAGTTTACTTTTAGACCAAGTTGAAATAACAAAAGCAAGTCAACTAACAATGAGTAAATTTAAAATATTTGCTATCGTCCACACATGTAAAACCACAAAAATTCATTCAAACCTTCTAAACACCCTTCAACAATGCAAAAGTTATTACATCATAAAAGGAAATGATGCAGTAACTGCTAAAAACTCTGACTACACCAGCCTCCCAAAGATTTTCATTTTGTACAAGAAACAACATTTTATACACAAAACATTTCCGCAGCTTTGCAAGGAAAGTGACTATACCAAATGGGCATGTTTACGATGTGGTAAATGGCAACAGCAAAGCTTTACAATATATGCAGTGCATGTAATCATAAAAAGTTAAATCTATTGTTTTTCACAAAAGATTAAGCAAATTAGCATTTTTATACAGAATGAAAACTTTTTGTAAATAAATAAATAAAAAACTGTCTATAACTAATATATTTAGAACAAAATGATGTTAATATTTACTCAACCCGAGTTAAAATTAGACGGCAATGACAATATATCGCCTAATTGTATTTGACCACAAGATTGCTCGTTTTAAAAATACTTTCTCTTCGTTTTATCCACACTAATTGGTATAATGGGAGTTCCACGTCCAAGTAAACTGTAACTATTACATATAGACGATACTACTACGGTCGTCCTACTTTTCATTACTTCTCACTTCACCCCATCTTGTTATATTTGGCAAGTGTAATACTAACTAACTTGACTAGTAAGTCAATGTATAACTGCAAGAAAAACGCAACGAGTCAACGTAGAAACTAGTAAAGACTGGTATGGATGAAGTCATTCAATTATTTTCTTTTGGTGATCTAGTTGAATTCTTTGCGTCCTATCAAAATTTTATTACTCAGGCACACAAACTTGCTATTTTCTTTCTACTCTTGCCATCAAAATGAGAAAGTTTTCAAGTTTATCTAGAAAGGCTGTTTGTGGAGCTTTGCACGAATGGATACAATGTCCAGTTTCAGTTCAAGGAAAATTAAGGAGAGTGCAGGATAGTGCACCTTTCCGAGATAAGATATATTTTACTGCAATATAAACCGAGTTACAGTTTCTACGCTTTCCATTTCATTTTACATTTCTACTCTATAACTTAATGCGATACGTGACTAGCTAAAAAAACTGGTATTGAGGTAAAAATGATTGGAAAGAAACGATGCATGAGGTATTTCACCTGTCCTCATTATATCACACGAGGAAATTTTCCTTTACTTTTAGGTAAGTTGAATGTACCAGTACCAGTACGAAATAAAAATAGAACAAATTCTGAAACTATCACTTTTACTTTTACCGATTGAAATTGAAACTACATTGGATGAGCAGATGGTTTAGACAAAATAAATTTCTACGACATGGCTCCAAATCATTTTAGAGATACCAATAACATTGAAGAAAATTGCTTTCAAACGCATATACGTATAAGCAAACACTACTAAAAGCTTATGCAATGTGTCCAATTTCTGGACGAGCAAACTTTCACCAACCCTTCGTTTTAATACTTGGCTTATCTAATCAGGATGTGATGTTGATGTCAATAAACTTACAGTTCTGTTGAGATGTAGTCAAAGAAGGAAGTTATTTTTTGGTTGTTGCATTTCCTTTCCTCGAATAAATACTATCTGTAAAGTCAACTGTGGCTAGAAGATATGTTTAGGTTAGCATGGGATTATACAAAAAGGAAAGTGACGAGGAGAAAGGTAAGAACAAATATTGAGGAACATTAAATCAGCTATGAATTTGGTACCATCTTGTGATACGTCCACAGAGAAAGTGATAAAACTTTTTTATCTTGTTATTTATCACGACACGTGGATCTTACATAAGAACTTTAGGCAGGCGGCGGATATTTCTACTTCCAGTTTCATCGGTGCTGGGAAAAAAGGTTTGCAAAAGCAAAGGAAAGTCATGCCAAGCGAGTGATACCACTTTTAAAGCAACAAGTGATATCCTTTTATCACCACTAAATGCCAAGTCATCGGCTTTTGAATCAGCAACAAGGAAGTGTGTGACTTACCTGAAACAAACAAAAATCATAAATACATTATTATGCATCAGTATTTACCTTTCTTTGTAATCAATCAATTATGTAATGTACATAAAGCGTGCACAGATTTACTACTTTAGCGAAACAAAAATAAATACCATATAAAATTAAACAAATTGTACAAATCAGTAAATCATTGAACGAAACTACGTGTTTGTAAAAAGGTGGAGGAAGAAAAATATTAAATACTACATCAATCAATGTCAATAGTCACGCAAAATGTTGTTCTTTATGTCTCATGTAGTTACATTTAGGTGCATATATTCAATTGTATTTAATTTTTGATGCAAAATATTTTCCGGTGTCGTAAGTATTATCGACTTCTTACTTTTAAATTACAGGTAATATATATGGCATAACTATAGACTATAGGTATCACCTATTTGCATTGATGTGATTATTTTAACCTTTTTATTGCCAATTCCTGAAAAAACTTATTCTTCAAAAAGATAAAATTGAACAACAACGGCATATCAATTACAGCATTCATGTCAACAGCACAGCACTTCTCACATGTTTTACCAAAATATAAAAAATAACCTGGCATAGTTTAACATACAAAATAGAAAATCTTTAAAAATATAAGGGTAATAGGAAAAAGGTTTACAAATGCAATAACCTCAACATGTTACGCGCTAATACGTAGCTGTTCCGATCAATGTTTCCACTAGAAATCTTTAAAATAAAGTTTACATGCCCGGTAGCTTGTCACTATTGATCGCTGTGGATTTTGTGAGCATAATCCTGAAACAAGGAAAAGCCACCAAGGGAAGTTTCACTCTAATCTTTCAATAATACGAAGAAATTGGATTCAATTGGATCTGTCAATTGACTAGGAAAACTAGAATCCATTCGGTCTAAAACATAGTTTTGGGTGCAACTGCCTGTAACTTTACTAGGCAGAAGAGTATGAAACACAAACTTGGTAAGCCGAAATACAAGCATGAACTCAATCGGAATAAGTCAGATAAATGCAAAGGAAAGTTTTCATGGTTTCTGCTCTTTTTACGTCATGTCATCACATGAAAGGAGGGCTTACAAAAAGGTAATTCTTATAAAATTGCATCTGTACTCCTCCAACCTACATGAAAGAAAGTACGTCAAGACTTTAAGGATATTGAAAAATAAATAAGACCGAAATCAATTGCCAAACTTGTCTGAAACAAACTTTACTGAAAATACTATTGAATAATTGCATCTTAACAACACAATCGAGCTTATATTTTATAAAACTACGGATATCTATGCGGTGTATGCCAACTGATTATAAAATTACGTTATTTTGATTTTCGTAAAATTAATTTATTTGCTGTCGATGGAAATAAATATTCAATCAGTAATTCAAATCATTAGAAAATTAATTGTAATCCAAATCACTACAGCAAAAACTATAATGGAAGGGAGTTGCTGCATTTTATAACTGAGTATTTCATAATACTGCAAAATATAGTTAACACAGTAGTTCACGTTACCCCAGCTGGCATCAACATGCTTGTGAACGTGATAAGGATCAAAAGAAGTGTTAATATGTCAAATGTTACTTTAACAAATACCTTACAAGGTTATTATTTCTTAGATCTGAAAAATATGTTTTTTCTACTGTACCAATCCCAAAATAAAATCCAGCATTTATGATAAATATAGTAAAAGTTGTAATTAAGCAAAAAAGGATTTACTTTCTTGGAATTTTATAGCATAAACAAACAAATATGGGCAAGGATATAGTCCGTTTTAGTAAAAACCTTAAAATATATTGAACTCATTTTAATCAGCATTATTCTATACGATAGGTCCTACCTTCACAAATTTCTCTTGCGTTGACAAAATATCCAAAAACAAGTGAAGCTGTTCACTGCTTTTGTGAATGGCATCATGCTTCCCCATTCGGGGTAAAGTATTGCTTAAATTAGTTTCTACATCATAGAAGCTAGCATGAGTAAAACTTTTCGATGAACTCATTGCACTTTGTCGGTATCGAGCATTAGATTTGCCAATTTCAAGTTCTTTCTCAGTTTCACTTTCACCTTTCTCTTCATCAACCTTTTCTCCACCGTTTGACAAAATGTACTTACTACTTTTGATCTTATCAATAACATCAGTCGCAGAAAAGTTTATTTTACAATTATCGGATGATTCTTCGTTATTTCCATCTATTTCCAATTTGTTAATGTTGTTTCCGCTGAAATTATTATTGCCATTGGCATTATTATTACCACCACTACTGCTGCAATAATTGCCATTATTTTGAAGTTTAATACTCCCAGAACCTGGACTAGCATCATCTGATATTGAACGACTACCCCCAGATGGTGAGTTACTGCCTTGCTCATTATTACCGTTTATTGGATGACCATGAAATGAATAGCTGAAATATTTAGATGACTGATATAAGCTCATAAAACGACCAGCTGCTCCAGTCCCACATGACGAAACGTCTTGCTCACTTGAGCAAAGTGCAGTGATGCCAATAGAGTTACCAGTTTTTGAACGACTACCACTACCACCGTTACTAGTAACTTTACCATTACCACGGGACATCTTCTTACTCTTTTCCAGATTATCATGTCGAGGAGAAGAAATGGAGGGTTGTGGTGTGAAATAGCTAATGGGAAACTTTTGAGTGTAACTTGAGGGTAGTTTACAACTTGAAGTAATGTGCCCATCGGGGATCTTCCGATTACTTGTACTTCTTGACAAGGTACGATTCCCAATTCCAACTGGGCTTCCGTTGACAAGTTGACGCTGTTGCTGTAACGTAAGGAAAGACGGAACACTTGGCGGTAGTGACAATGGCCTTGGCTTTCTCCCTGTAAATAGCTGATAATCACTGTATGAAGAAGGAAAATTTCGCATATTCCCATTGGCAAACTCCGTTCCATTTCCATATGGTGTTGGAGATGATGATGAAGAGTTTGTAAACCGGGTTCGACTCCTACTGTTGCGTAAATGACTTCGCCCAGTTGACATGGCATGTGTAATGCCGTTGGGCACATCAAATAAACTTCTATCTTTTCCCCTGGAATCATCATGGTCAGATTCAGATGATACCAGTATTGATGTAGACTGTTGATGATTTGCATAGGGGTATTCTGAGCCTCCCAAAGATGTAGAATAAGACGAAAGCCTTCTTCCTGGTGATATCACAAAACTTCCTCTACCTTCCTCAAAATCACTTTCGCCTCTTTTCCTTCTCAAAGAAGAGGAAAGAAATGAATGAGCTGAAATACTTGGATGCATTTAATACAGCTGGAGGCAGCTGCTACATGACACAAGTAATTATTATTTCTATTTAAGTTACTAATATTCTCAAAAAGACAATATCTGACATTTTTAACCCAGTCGATTAAAACGAACGAAATGATATTACATGTCTTATACTATCCAGCCCAGATTTCCGATTAGAAGAAGAACAATGAAAGTTGGACATTGTAATCTAGGCATTGTCACTCCATACTTGTTTAAGCTACCCACGTGTACAAAATAATTAAGTGGAAAATAAAATTCCAGATTTGTGACGACAAGACAATATCTCATAATATGTGGGCAGACGTTTATGTACAATAATAAGAAAGAAACACCGTCACAGTTTAATATTTGTGTCATGGACGTACGTATATTTGAGTTTACCTTTCTGGTTACAAAAAAAGGCAAATACTTGATATATTTTTGACGACAACCGGAAACGCGTAACCTATTAATAACTCCAATTATTTCACATCAAACACACTCACTTTTTTCCTACGACACCCTTCTTCTTACGTACTATGTATGCACTTGCTTTTACTCCTTTTTGAAAATACAAAATAGTCACCCTTAATAATGCAATGAAACAATCTCTTTCACTTCCCCATCTCTGGAAGTTTTTTTCCCTGACAGCGACCCACGACGACTTGAGAGCACTGATGCGTTGGGAAAGATGAAAGTATGGTGATTACAGTTAAGTGGAAAAGGTTGGTTGCAGAAAATAGTTACTCAACAGCAACACTCTCACTGTCTCCTGTTCTCATTTCCTTTCTCTTGATATCCTGGGCGGGTTATGACTCTGACCGAGAAATGGGGGTTCCGTGGATTCCAGTAAAGGAAACTCCATGAAAGAACTTACTAAAACCT
>JAHZNK010001002.1:0-11436 GCA_027744615.1 Lepidocyrtus cf. nigrosetosus NNG-2020 | reverse complement strand
TTGGAAAAAGGTTCCTCAGTTGCCTTTATTTGATTGTTGCTCATCATCGACATCATGCACAAAATCGATAAAGAGGTAAGATTACTTATATTGGCAAGTACATGGATAAGGTTTCAATTTTCTCATTTTAAAGAATATTATACAAAGACATCTAATCAATAATCTGCGGTAAAATACTACTGAAATTAAGGTAAAATATTACTTAATTGTAAAACTTTAGTCTTTATAAGATGTATTCAAGTGCATTTTAAACTTTTAAAATTTTAAAATGAGAAATCAAACTAACTTCCACTTCCTAAACTAATCGAATGAATAAGAGTAGAATTTATTTGTGCAAACAAAAACCTTTTGAAGTCATTCGGACTGAAGATTAAGGTATGCTTTATAGGTTATATGTATGGGAAATTTCAAAAGAGCATTCCAGTTTTACGTAATTTCGGATGCGTTTACTGCGGTTTGGAAGACCTGAAACAGGTGCACTTTGACTTTGCTCCATAATTTTAAGACACTTTAATGACCTAAATTGCATAATTATTGATCAGTTTAGAGGTGGTAACTAGTAATTATATTAATCTTTAACCTTTTACTCAATTAAATTTACACAACATTTCAACAATGAAATACCTTAAAACTAACAATAAATAACTTAAGCCACCTCTAAAACTAATAACTTTTGCCTAGAATATAATTCATCAGTCAGTCATTAGTTAACTGAACTCTTTTAGCATAGTAAGTCAAAGATAATCCCCTTCTATGACGTTTACCTTTTTCTCAACAATTAACACTTACTAATCGTATCTTATATCTACTGACTGTATTAATCCAAGAAAAGACTTGAGAGATTTGCCATAATTAAGATACATGCATAAATAACGCATTCAATAATTTAGTTTAGCAGTTTAGTGTTAGAGATCATAGGGAATCATCTCAATAATGATTACAAAGAGGTTAAAACGAATTGCCTCTGTTTTAAAGTCAATATTTTTACTACTAACTGCCAACCATAAACCGAAGAACCTTAACAATACTAACATAATAAATTATAGTCCGAAATATATAAAACTTAAGAATTTAAAACGTATCTTGAAGATGGCTCCGAGATTTACGTCCACATAGTATTTTTTCCGAGATTTGTTATCGTCCTATACAGGCATTAGCAGTTAATTTCAATTAGTAATACTCACTCATCAGTTTAGCAATCCTCAGAATAGCATGACACGGTACAGTAATCATATCAATTAATCCATATAAACCTTTAATCTTTGTCTAACCTCGCCCGTGATTTGTTCAAATTTCTTTTTCTTCATTGTCCTATTTACAACTTTCTTTATTTCTCACTTTTTCACGCACACGTTTCCTCTCAATCAACAAGAACCTCATAGACTATTTCCTTCCAATAATGGTGTGTTTACCTTACCTAGTCTTACCAATCTAGCTGATGATATAATAAATTAGCCAATCATCATAACCCAAAGAGTCCATAAAAACTCAATTTTGTATACCTAATCTATATATTTACCTTTTCATAGCCTTTTTATACCTTGAAATTAGACATTAGTGTAAATAATTAAACCTTTTTAGAAAAAGACAATACATTTTTTTGTATCCTAATAACTAAATTTGATGTAATAGTCTGGCAAAGTGTATAACTTTTCCTAACACAACAAAAGAAAAAAATAATGCCAATGCCTGTATCAAGTTACCCCACTTACTGTACTAGTACTAAAGTGTCTAAACTGAGCTCAATAACACGGAAGTGATTGTGTTGTTGAAAGGGAAAATATCTCAATTTTATCTACAGTCTTGTTAATACTATTAGGAAAATTTCTTGGAAAATTATGAAAATTTAAGCTGGATTTCTGGGACATGATAGTGATGATGATGGAAACAAACCTGATAAACTTGGGAGCATACACTTATTCGGTGAAAGCTTTTCGTTCATCAACGGCTTACCAGCTTAAAAATATTTCATTTTTCGTGTCCATAAATGGTCTGTCAAAAGTGAGAAAAACAGCTATTATGATATATGTTTTTAGTTTAGGCTCTTGAATCCTTTAAGAAAAATGGAATGAAGGTTGGAAGTTGAAATGTTGGATATTCCAATTAAGGAGAGTTTCATTATAAGCATTCTTTTTAAAATTTAAGAAGATGTAATGACGACAATGTTAATTTTATAGCATTTAGATGAACGACTGTGTATTGACTCTGATACGCGTGCAAGAATTGTAAATACTTATTCTACTAAAAGTATTACATATTTTTACGGTTACTGTTAAGTATGTAAATATTGATCCTTCTAATGATCTCTCAAATGAAGATAAAAGACAAGATGACGAATAAAATAAAAGATTTAATGAAATAATTAATTCAACCGAGCAATGACATTTTCAGATTGTAGCACTTGGCAAAGAAGTACTTTTATTTAGTTCATTGGAACCTCTTTTCCTAAGATATCGCATACAGCTCATCAATCTTCATGTAGTGTGGTTCTTATTTAGGTAATGCTTCACCTTGTTGTGGTTATCAAAAATTATATTCCTTTCCAAGCAAAAACCTGAGTATGTCTTTTATTTGAATTAACAGTACTACTTTTGAGTATCGACATCTCGCAGCTGACCTTACTTGTTTCCAATTTCCGTCAGATTTGCCATAAAAGCCTTTTTTTCTTAAACTGCAGAAATCTTGGCTTTTACCTCTTTTTAGATAAATCTCACCTTTTCATTTTATCATTCATATTTAACCTTTTCTTCTAAATTGCTTCAATTTACCTCTTTTCCCTCAAGTTTCATATTTTTTGTTGTTGTTNGACCTTACTTGTTTCCAATTTCCGTCAGATTTGCCATAAAAGCCTTTTTTTCTTAAACTGCAGAAATCTTGGCTTTTACCTCTTTTTAGATAAATCTCACCTTTTCATTTTATCATTCATATTTAACCTTTTCTTCTAAATTGCTTCAATTTACCTCTTTTCCCTCAAGTTTCATATTTTTTGTTGTTGTTATTTTTTATTGTTTGTGCTCTACCGTATCAGGGCTGCCACTTCCATCACCATGCATAATAATAATAATATTTACAATAAAAAGACGGAAGAAGGAGAGAAACCATACCGGTGGAAGGTTCAACTGTTTCTTATTACTCTCACCGATGAGAATATCCAAAGCTTTGTTGCAGACATTTTATCTGCATTGCAGTTTCCATTCAACCAAGAGAGAGCTTGCATAACATGTACGAAGGAAGGAACACACATCACACACTCTCACATCCAACAACAACAAACATTTTCCCAAAGCTTTTGGTTTTTCTTTTTCTTCCTCCTTTCCATAAGTTCATCCTTAAAATGAAACGAGACCTATTTAGTCATTCATTCCCACCTCCTCTCCTTCTCTTTCTTCTTTTCTAGACAATAAATGGCAAGAGAAGGACAAAAAAGGCATTTTACGCCATTTATTTTGACAAGCATCCAGGAAGCTGACTAGAGGAAAAGAGATGGGATGATGCGTGATGTGTAATGATGTCTGTCTTTCCAGTTTAACAAATCCGTCCATTTGCAGATCCAGAGTTTGAAAGGAGGTTTTAGGAGAAGAAATTGCTATTACTTTTAGCCTTTCTCTTGCCAAGAAAACTCTCATTTGAATCGAGTGGGAAAGACTGCAGAAGATTTCCAATTTTTAGCTGGACATTGGGAGTAAAACGGAGAAATAAAAAACGGCCATTTTCTTCTCACTGTCATCCTCATCTGATTCACCTACATTTTATATGAAACGGGCTTAACATGTGCTTTTGACATATGTCAGGGATGCCAGCCCAGAAGATTACGATGTGATCAGATTCGTACATTAAATGTATGTATGTAATATCTGATGACGAAGAAGAATGGATTTTAGTGGAAGGAACAAGTTTTTATTTCATTTCATTATTCGTACCCTTTCATCTATGGTTGCTATCTAATAAAATAGTTTTAGTAAGAGAAATAAAGGAATGCAAAATGGACATAAATAAAGCGTCTAACAATTTCTCAACTACAACGAAGGAATATTGCACAGGAAAATGGGAGGAAGGAATCATGGGAAAGTTTTGCTTAGTTAGAGAAAGAGAAAATCTGTCCATTTTCTCGGCTAAAACCCTTTTTATTTCCATCTCGTAACACACAGCAGAGTAATCCCAAAGAAGAATGATTTTTTTGCCAGACTCTCTTCTGGCACTTTACGTTGTTGGCTCACAGTTTCCTTCCTGCCACTGTTTAGGTACTTTGGAAAGTATAGATATGTACCGAGTAAGTAGTGCAAAAGGACTTTCACCAGATTACTTTCGCCATTTCTCTTTCTCCCTCAATCTTTCTGTGGATGTAGCTTTATTATTGTTGTTATTGTACAGCTATGTCTTTGCCTAAGCTCTCTCCTTCTCTTCTATTCCAATTCTACACAATAACTTGACTTCTCATTCGTCGCATTCCCATCGCACATATAATACGTCGTTTGAGCATTGCATCCCTTCATCTAGGATCCAAAAAGGAAAAAAGTGGAACTTCCATTCACTGTCTTTCCAGCTCGTAAGGAGGGCAGGCATAGAGAAAGGACAGGCTCTGTTCAATTTCTTTCTCCTTCTTTGGTAAGTTCATTTCATTTTTCTTTGGTAAATATTATATGACATGATTCAGTTTTCTTTTCTGGTGAAGGAACTCTGCAGGGAAAGTTAGGACAAAATTAAATTTTGTTTGGAAAGAAAATCGACGAATTCTGTGTGGCTTGCGATAGCAAAAAAGGCGGCAGGTACCTGCCCTCTTCTTATTTGCTCTAGGTACATGTTTCTTTTTTAGGCAGACAGGAAAATATTTTTGCGATAACGTGAAATAGGGAAAATGTTCCATTTTTTACGATGATTATCGAGGTGATAGTGATGGTTTTGTGGTGGTGTTGTTGTGAATGCAGTCGTTTTACGAAACAGTTTTATTTTCATCGAGAAACCACAAAATTATATTCTTAAAGTAAACTGTGTGACTTGGATTGGTAATGGGGGTAAATAAGATTCAAATTTTCATCGCTATCAGCCTCGCCGCATCGTCATCGTCCTTATCAGCAACAACATCCTTTACCAATCTCTTTTTTTAGTTAGCTGAAACGGAAGTCGAGCAGTCTCTGAGCTTAAACATATCAGTAGAACGATCATCATCATATCGACAGAATAATATTCACATCATCATCACCATTGCCCATCACCGAGTTTTTAGTATTCCTTAAAAATACGTATATGAGGTGGATTTTGTTACCGTTCCTTTATGATGGCGGCGGCGGTTAAGCAAAGGTGGTTTTATAGCAATATTCTTCTTCGCTCCATTATTCAGTTGAAGTTTTATGGAAAAATGTTTTGGGCACGCTGCCAAAGTACATATAATTATACAGATTAAACAGGAACATGGAGGGAAGGAAAGACAAGGTAGGCAAAAAAGTCCAACTCATTTTCCTCTTTTAGAAGCTGAGTGAGGAGGAAGGAAAAGTAAACTGTCAGATAAGGAGTTTAGGGAACAAACAAATTTGAAAGCCAACTTGGGAATAAAGATTTCGCTAGAATAGAATTCCATGTTATCTCTTTTATTAAATTAATTAATTAAATTATAGCATTTCAAGCTAAAATAGTCATCCGTTATAATTTGTATTTTGCGTGGTATTCTTTGTTGTGTTTTGGTTCGTTTTATTAAAATGAACCATTTGGATGACGCTGTTGATGACGCGGATGTGGATATGGAAGTAATTGGCCTGGAAAGCAACTCAATTCGAAGTGGAAACAAAAAGGCTCCCAAAAACTTTTGTTTCCGGTGGTGCCTTTCAAACTTTCCAGATTTGGAGTCAATCTTGGTAACGTTCTAGGATTACTTTATGCGTAGCTATAATACCTCCTGTTGTCTAAATCATTTATTAACAAATAAATATTTTTTTAGAAATCTAAGGCATCGTCGCTAGCTGCACCATCATCGCCACGTTATACACCTGTGAACGTAGTTGAGCTTGACGACCGAGGTTGTGTCAGCATGGAACAGGAGATTATTGAAATGTCAGGAGGATGCAAATATATGACTAACCCACCCGAACCTTTCCTCATTGAAAAGCTAAAGAGGGAAAGCAAAGATGGGATTTGTGCTGGAGTGCAAAAATTCGGATGGGATATGATGGAAAAGCCCACTTCTTCTTTCCCTGCTAGAGTAATTGAACCAGCTAATAATACAGTAATTAATTAAATAGTTGACTGACTAAATATAATGTTTATTAAATATTTCAGGTGGTAGCCTCAATATCAATCTCCTTCATTGTGATATCTACCATCTGTCTAGCTCTGAATACGATGCCCAAACTGTTGATGTAAATAAATTTATTTTAACGCAAATTATTACAAATATAACTGCTCTAATGATGTCCCTGAATAACTTAAATTCTGTTAAAACTGTATCTAGGTATGAATGCTTAAATATAACGGATACGGTATGCCTCGCCAATCTGTACGAGAATCCCCCAAAACCAGGGGATGTGCTCCCAGATGATGTGATCGAGATTGATAACATTTACCTGGCTAAAATAGAAGGGATTTGCATAGCGTGGTTTACCTGCGAGTATCTTCTTCGTTTGTTGTTCTCGCCCAGCAAAAAAGCTTTTCTCCGGGGTGCCCTCAACTTTATTGACGTGCTTGCCATTATGCCATACTACCTAAGCCATTTCCTGATGGATGAAGAACGAGGAGTACCAGAAGAGGATGGATTCAAAAAAGCGTTTCGTAAGTTTGTCCAAGTCTTCCGTCTGATGAGGATTCTTAGGGTTTTCAAGCTTGGAAGACATTCAAGAGGATTACAGAGTTTGGGCTACACCATTACCAATTCTTACAAGGAATTGGGTCTTCTTGTAATGTTTCTGGCTTTGGGGGTTCTTATCTTTAGTTCGCTTGAGTATTTTGCCGAGAGTGAAGACAATGAGCAGTTTGAATCAATTCCGGTAAGATGAAACTACTTTCAACATAACATTTAATTCCAGAGAGGTTATTTTACTCCCGCATTTTTGTTCATTTTCTAAATCAAGGTGACCTTTTGGTGGGCATTAATTACAATGACGACTGTGGGATACGGAGATGTCAGCCCGGTTACAGCAATTGGGCAGCTAATTGGCAGTTTATGCGCCGTTTTGGGTGTACTGGTTATTGCTTTGCCAATTCCCATTATTGGTAACAATTTTGCAGAATTTTATCAGAATCAGGTGCAACGGGAAATTCTATTAAAGCAAAGGGAGGATTTGGAACGTGCCAAACGGGAAAGTTCTATTTTACAATTGGGTGTGGCTACCTTAGATGTCATGGAAGGGCTTGTTGGTCCATCAGGCAAGTCTCTTCATGAACAACAAACATTGTTTCAACATTTTCTCATCTTTTAACTCTTTACTGTAAAACAATTTACAATTTATAGAGTAGAGTAGAAACTGGAGATATAGACATAAATTATTTACAAACTGAAATTAAGAAGACTGACAAAAAGACTAACTTTTTACTTCGAATACCACTTTTTGACTTTTTAATAACAATAAGCTTCAATTTTTAACTAAAAACTTGCTTTTGAAGTCCAAATTTTGCAATGCAAACGCATCACAAAAGAAGCTTTATTTTCATTCTAAAAATCAAAACCACTGACTTGACTAACCACGATTTTTACAATTTCAGACTTGTCTATATAATGACAATTTAATGATCAACTTGTGGAAATGTATTTATAGTATAGCTAACATTGATTTGTTTCTAACTGTTTAAAAATTATACTTTTGTATTAAATCATAATTTAGATATAGAACGGTAGCATTTATAAAACTCTAAGAAAGTTCTTTTGATTAATCTACTTCTAACTTTCTAATTGACTTGATGTTGGAATAAAAATGTTTATTTGGAAGTGAAAGTTTTTTGCATGTGAAAATAAAAAATTATTTTAGTTTGATACTAGTTTATAATAACTCGTTTAGTCAGATTTGTAATTTAGAGCGAACAACAGGAATGGTCCTTTCCAGTCTTCAAGTTTTTGAAAATTACCAAATGGACAGGTCCTGTCCGACAGGAAGCAACTAGTACAAGCAGAACAGAAGTCCATCAAAAACAATGAATGCAGGGCTCGCAGAGACTTTAATTTCCTGCTTATTCACATATTCTAACAATTATACGCAGGATTTCACTTACAATTTAACCACCAAATGTTTAAAGCGCTTGATTTATTAAAACAGTTAATACTAGCATACAGATTTTAAATTTCATCAATTTGCAAATTACTAAAATAACTATTTCTGATTCAGTTTAAAAAACGATTTTGCATACAATTAATTTTGACGACTGTCACTATACTGCCCATTAATTAAACTAAAAAATGCTAAAACTACATTTCTCTGACACATAATGATAGTTAATTTAATCTAACTTTATACCTATTTCTGATAATGAGGAATGAAACGTTCGTGGATGCTACCCCGTTCCGCACACTAATTAAACCGATCGTCCGGATTTTTACACAATTCTTCTTAAATACCTTCATTTCGTTGGATTTCTCTCAATCTCTTCAACTCACACAAAAAGTTAAAAAGAAACTTGTTTGCACATTACTTCCTGCACAAACATATAAAAACACAAAAAATTAACAAACTCAATCAAAACTCTACCAAAAGACATTTCTTTTTCTACTTCCCTCTCGAGCTGTGTTGCGTAATCGTAATCGTTGTAAGTACTAAATTAAATAACTGGAAACTAGTTTAGTTAGTTTAACCGTAAAAAACGTAAAAATTTAATTCATTAATTCAATTTACATTTATACAAACAAAAATAATTCTTCAACCAAAACAAAGTCATTGAAAATCGTTTACTGATTTTTCAGTTTTCTACATTGGTAAAGTAACTAATTAGAAAATATAAAAATATTAATAATTTCTTTTTTAAATAACTCAAACTTTTATAGAAAAGAACAAGTCTAAATATAAAACTAAACTGCACCCGCCTCCTCCTCTACTAGAAAGCACGTAAACAGTCAGGCAAAAAAAGCCCGACAGTATTTAAAAAAGTAAAAAAAGTACTCATGACAAATCTCATCAGTCATGTCTACATAACTACTCCAACTACTACTACTACTACCGTATTGTAGGTTAGTCAGAGTCTTTTTTTCTAATTTGTATTTATAAATAGTTTAAATAGATTAAAATGTACTAAAATTTAATATTTCAGAAACTCATTTCTATGCATATAACTTTCTTTCAACGAACATTTGTTCACTTCGTGATTTAATCATTACAGAGGTAACTACTCCTGTTCAACCTCCCATCAATCCAGCAACTGTCGGCGATTGCAAATACTAACAATGGAAGTAAATGAAGCCAGTCAAACAAAATTAGAATGAATATTTACCCTGATGCAACTAACCAGGTACAAAATCACCCAGTTTTATCCACAATTTTCCAACAAAACCAGTCGACTCGCTACGCAACTAAAGAAACAAAGCATCACTGAAACCAGCACAGCCATTGAATTGGGCATAGCCAGAAGAAAATATCTCCCTCTTCCAACAATATTAATCTAATTAATACACAATTTATCTTTAACAAAGACGGGAAATTTTAAAACTTGCCAAAAAAGATAACAAATTACGATTATAATAACTCAATTTATACGTGGGACAATATTCACTTCAAATAAAGTAATCATGTAAGTACCTACCAATTTCTCATTTTACCCCACAATTTTACTAGTCATCCCTGAAAACAACTTTTGTTGGTACTTGCTTCATTTATCAAGTTTGTATTGTATTAAAATGGGCAAGAACACCCAAAAAAAGTATTACTGTAGGGTAGTTCATTACAATTATGAAGTTTAGATAATTCCTTTTGTAGTTTGTACTTTTATAAAACAGAATTAGAGAAAGTAGATTAATCAACCTTACACCTTGAACTTATTTGTCAAATCTAAATATCAAAACTACTGGACCATACTAATATCACTAACGAGAAACTGAATTTTAATGAAAACAATTAAATCTTCTTATCAATTTAAAACATACATATATGTGTATATGATGATGGTAACGTATTAATATATCTCAAATGACAGAGATTAACTGACTAGAACTAGAAAGATAAGACTTTTAGTTTAAGAATTATATTTAATATGCAGATTTAGAGTTTTTACAAATTCATATTTTAACTTGTGTGTTATAGGATACGGACTGATTTAGAAGTTTATTTATTTAATTGATTTTAAATTGTTGTTTTATGGTATCAATACCAAAAATTCTAAAAACTTGAGTTACCTTGATTAGGAGTAACTGGTGAGGGATTAATAATTATGTAATGTAATTCCATATTATAATCTTTACTAGGTAGGTAGTATTATATATAGGTAAATTATTAATATTTAACTGACTAACATTGTGATTTTCTGGAGTGCTTTTTTGGAACAAAAGTTGCCTTTTGTATCCCAAGAAAAAGAACAAAATAAAATTTATCTATACAATCCCTTAAACAAACCATTATTGTCGGAGTACTTTTTAAAATTAAAAGAGGCAAGTCTTAACATTTTTAGGTTTGATAGAATGAATGGACTCAAAACAATAACTATAATAAGGATAATTTTGAATTCAATATGTTTTTCTTTTTAATTTTAATAATTATTCCTTCATTAAAATATTTATTTAATTAAAATTACATTTTATTAATGTCGGTACAGAGTGTCAGTAACAAACCTGAGCCAAAAATAAGTAGTTTATTATTTAAAAAATTTAGGCGAAGCTCAATTTCTTATACTTGCTCAAAAGAAAACGGAATTTGTAGTTTATACCAAAATTGGAATTCGGAACCTTTAATATGTTTAATTAAATAATATCTGGTGTTCTTTCAAAAGTTAATTAAATTCGTAGAAGCGGAAAAGTCCCAAGTATACTAGGTTTATTTTTTTAATGTCACAAATTTGATTAAAAACTTTAACATTGAAATTTAACCAAACTATAGACCGACGACGTTAGAGAATATTGTACACATAAAAGCCTAATAATATTTACTTACCTTTAGTATTTATCTTTTAAGACATACTAATAACATCTTCAAAATATTTTGCTATTACAATTAATTTATCAATAATTATTTAGAGACAGATATTTAGTATTTGTGATAGTAGTTTCGTAGCTTTGAATTTGGATTGGATGAAAAACATGACGGAACACGGAATGGAATGAATTGATGCAAGGAAAAAATGGAATAAAGAATTTCAGCATCATTGATAGTTAAACTGATAGCTTGTAAACGAGTAACCGAAATATTTATTATCTCGTGATTACAATTATTTTATCAATAGTTTAAATCAGTACAATTATTATTGTACATTCATAAATACGTAATAAAATTTTAAAAAATTATTTTAAATGGAAAGCTTTTATTTTTCTCTTTTCTT
>JAHZNK010001001.1:0-10333 GCA_027744615.1 Lepidocyrtus cf. nigrosetosus NNG-2020 | reverse complement strand
AACTGCTCCGGTTTGAATCCCAACCCTTTCACGTGCTCCTCCACTTGCAAAATAGTTTCCTTCGGAAGGGTTGTAGTCGGACTTGCTAGAAACCATGTCATTTCGTCAAAACCGGAAGCCAAACAGTTAACGTAAACCACAAACGTTGCGTTGTCGGTTAAAGTAGTGAAGGCAACGGCGGACAGGGATTCGTCGGCGGTGGAGTATTTAAACTTTCCAAAGTGGTCGTCGAAAAATTCAACGTTAAAGACGAGATGGTCCTTTCCATGGAATCCAACTGCGGAAGTAGTTGTCTTGTTTGTTGAGCCAAGAAGAGTTTTCCAAGTTATGCAACTTTCGTAGTAGAGCTCGTCCTCGCGGATTTCTTGGGCTGGGCGGCCGGTCATTGCTTGGGCGAAGACGTAGAGGTCCAACCGGGACATTTCGATGAAGTGCCATTTTTTAACGGAGTTCATCTGTAAATTAAAATGACTTTTAAAAATGCTTTTAATTAATTTTTAATTAAAGTTCATACCCAAGTTAAGTTGGTTGGGACCGTTGGAGGTTCAAAACAGGCAAGTCCCTCTCGTGCACCTTCCAAATCCAAGGCTGCAGATTTCCCCAAAATGGCTCCAACCAAAATGAAGCAAACCCCTTGCCAAATCATGTTCAAAACTGGTTTTACAACAGTTTTAAATACTTTACTGGCTTCAAAATCTCTAAATTCAAAAGGTAAACTTGATTGAATCTGAATCAAAACAGGAATGAAGTCCAGAAGATGATTTCAAGGGTTTTTATTCATGAAAGCTAAGCAGGTAAACAAAGAAAGTAAAACCATTTAAGGGGAAGGGTCCTTTTCCTTTTAAACTTCCTCATTTTTTGGCCTTGCCCTTCTCTCGTAAACAAAATTTCCCAGCCTGACATGCTTCCTTGCAAAGAAAAGCCTTTCATTTCATCAGAGTTCAAGGCTTTCTTGGAAGAATTTCTTTCAGGAAGATTTTATTTTTATATAAAAGCAATTTTAAAAGGAAAAACAAAAATTTTAAACTGTCATACAAAACTATGCTGTAGAAAATTACTATTCATCTACATCATAACGATTAAAATTGTAAATTACAAAGTTTACTTCCATTCTGGATTCAACCTGTTAAAGACCTTGCAAATAGAGCGTAGAATAATAAATAGAATTTTATGAAGGCTAACGTATTAGATACAACGCTTACTTTATTGTTAGATAAACCCAATTTTGTGAGTTTTTCTCGTTCACCTTTAAAGCCGATCGATAATTATGACTTTGGCCATTTCGTTTCTGCTACAACCTGTTCATTCACTTCACATCAGCCCACTTTGTTTAATATGAGAGCTATTCAAGCTTAAAGCCAAGACCTTGAACAACTTCACCACCGCTGCTCCTATTTCTGTCAAGCATAATAATAAAGCGTAAGAAAAGTCTGTGAGAAACGAGAAGAGAATGACTTTGACTTTTTGCTCGTGTATTTTGCTGGAGAATACACGTAGACCAATTTCCTTGATTGCGTCATATGAACTAATGATTTTGAGATAACACCAGTGAATGACGAGTGGTCACATGCTACAAGCCACATAAGCATTGTTTTGCTTCTAGAATAATTGCTTGAGTGGGTTTGGCTAGTTTATTCCCAGTCACTCATATTTTGGGTTAGTTTGCATCAGACTTTCCGTCTTTGCGGTTCTCATAAAAATTTTGCAAGTCATTTTATATTATATTTAAAGCCAGTACTTGAGCTTTATTAAACAGAGCAGCAGTTCATAAGTATTTTTCAAGCTATTTGGTACCCAAACGGTTATTAATTAGATTTTTATTTGGCTTAAGAAGTTTAATTTTTAAAAAACTCAAAATGCCCCAATCAATGGCTTGCACCTTCACCAGCATAAGCATTGACACATGCCGTCACAAATTTTGGAAAGAAAACGCAGAAAAAGTTTGCGAAGACGAAATGGACATCCACGGGAAGATTATTATCGTCACCGGAAGTAACGCTGGAGTTGGAAAGGAGACAACCCTCCAACTTGCAAAAAGAGGAGCTACAGTGATTATGGCTGTGAGAAACTTAGAAAAAGGGAAGGAGGCTCTCGAGGAAATCAAAGAACGGGTTGGAGTGGATATTCCTGTAAACATCGAAGTGATGAAAATGGATTTAGGAGATTTACAATCCATTCGGGATTTTGTTGCAGAATTCCAAAAGAAATTTGAACGGCTGGACATCCTCGTAAACAACGCGGGAATGGCGGATACTTCCGGTGTGAAGAAAACTACAAAGGATGGATTTGAACAGCATTTGGGATGCAATTTCCTGGGACCATTTCTGCTCACAATTTTGCTCCTTCCTGCTTTAAAGAAAGGAGCTCCGTCGAGAATAGTTTCTGTGCAGTCAACGTCCGTCGTTTCCCCAAAGTTGGATTTGGATGATTTGAAACCTGACGCAAAATTACACAGTGAACAGTTGAATTTCATGCAATATGCAGTCTCCAAATTATTATCGGCCCTGGTCATGCGAAAACTTGCAAGGGACCTGCTGCAAGGCCCGGAGGAAGTGAAATTGTTCCAACTTTGCCCGGGCCATGTGAAAACAGCGCTTTCTGTGGATTCTTCTTCGTCCTTGTTCGGGGATTTCAAGGAGTATGGTTGATGCATTTAGGAATACGAATGTTATTACTCCCCATCAGGTAATTAATCAATAAATTAGTAATTGAATTAGTTAATTAATTTTTAATTTTTCTAGGGCTGTGAAACGGTTGTCTACCTCTGCGTGTCCAAGAATGTTTGGGACAATGATGGCTCAGGAAAAGGGGAAATGTATAGGTTTAAAAATGTTTTTGGGGATGGAAACAAAGCGCTGAAGGAGTGGGAGACGAAGGAAGGGGAAAAAGTTGAGGAGTTGTACAAGCAGGCGCAGATCTTTGTTGGATTGTCAAAAGAAGAGTGAATATTTCAAAACTATTTATTAATAATTTTTTATTCAATAAAAATAAATGATTCATGCAAATAAAATTATTTTAAAAATGGATAACTGCTTAAGAATTATTCACCATATACATTGCAAAGTTAATCGACAAACTTTGCTTAGGCAAATAGGTTCTGCTTTTGCTTGTTCATTCTCTTTAGCATTACATCACTTTTGTTTATTATCATGAACAGGCAAGGAAAAACCTTGAAAAAATTGAGCTGCTTTCTTGTTTGCAAACATTGTAATATTAAATTCTGTGGGAATGGCTGGCTTTTTGCTTGGTCATGTTGAAAAATATACGTACAACAGTTTCATTTATTTGCAAATCACTCGTCAGATAAAAATGGGAGAATGACGAATGGTCACATGCTACATGCCACGCTGGCATTTTTGCAATTTTCCTTCCAGAACAATTACCTGCGTTTCTCCTACCTTAAATTCGCAGTCATATTCATGTTTTAGCACAGTTTGCATTTTCCGTCGTTGCGGTATTCTTCTCGGGGAATAAAAAATTGCAAGTCATAGCGTAAAAGACAAAGTTTATTAATTAGCTTTAAACCGCTTAGGTACTCCAATAGTGTAACTTTAATTGCCTAAAAATTTAAAAATCTCAAAATGCCCCAATCATTAGCCTGCGTTTTTGCAAGCATGAGTTTTGACACGTGCCGCCATAAATTCTGGAAAGAAACGGATGAAAAAGTTTGCGAAGATGAAATGGACATCCAAGGAAAAGTTATAATCGTAACCGGAAGTAACACTGGAGTGGGAAAGGTCACGACACTTCAATTGGCAAAAAGAGGAGCAAAGGTGATTATGGCTGTGAGGAATCTAGAAAAGGGGAGAGAAGCTCTGGAGGAAATTAAAGAAAAACTTGGAGTTCCTGTGGATATTGAAGTGATGAAAATGGATTTGGGAGATTTACAGTGTATTCGGGATTTCGTTGCAGACTTCCAGAAGAAATATGACCATTTGGACATCCTCGTGAACAACGCTGCGACATCGGACGCTTCCGGAGTCAAAAAATTGACAAAGGACGGATTTGAACAGCATTTAGGTTGCAATTTCCTAGGATCATTTCTCCTCACTTACTTGCTCCTCCCTTCTTTAAAAAAAGGAGCTCCGTCAAGAATTGTTTCTGTCCAGTCCACTGCCATCGTCTTCCCCAAGTTGGACCTGGACGTTCTTAAACCCGACGCACCAATCAATAATGACCAGTTAAATTTCATGCAGTACGGGATATCCAAATTGTATTCCGCACTGGTCATGCGAAAGCTTGCCCGGAACTTGCTGCAGGGGCCGGCGGAAGTGAAATTATTTCAAATGTGTCCAGGCCATGTGAAAACGGACCTTTCCATTAATTCTACGTCTTCCTTGTCTGGAGTTTCTAGGAGTGTTGTGGACGCTATGAGGAATACCAATGCTGTCACTCCCCATGAGGTAATGAAGCTTATGACTTTTAAATAAATTATTGATTAGTGATTGATTGACTTTTCATTGTTCAATCCAGGGATGCGAGACGGTTGTTTATCTTTGCGTTTCGCAAAATGTTTGGGACAATGAGGACTCTGGAAAAGGGGAAATGTACAGGTTTAAAAATATTTTCCCCAATGGAAACAAAGCTTTGAAGGAGTGGGAGAAGAAGGAAAGTGAGAAAGTGGAGGAATTGTACAAGCAAGCGCAGATCCTTGTTGGGTTGTCAAGAGCAGAGTGAACAATTTATTTAAAATCTATTAAAAATCGGTAAATATTGTTTATTCGTTGAAAATAAAGTTAACTAATTCCAAAAATTAGGTATAAGCTTGCAAATATTGATTAAAACTTTTGTAACTGACCACTGCTTAAGAATTATCAATTATTTTCCACTTGACATTGCAGCCCTTCTCATGTTTCCGGTGCTCTGTTCGAGACTGATACATTTTATTACAAAATCTACAATAAAACTTTTTTCTTAAATGAACAGCTTCCTTGTGCTCCTTGAGATGTCCTAAATTCTGAAACTTTTTTCCGCATTGGGCGCAAGGGTACTTGCGGACATCCTCGTGAACCAGTTTTCGATGCCGGACGAGATTTCCACTTGTTCCGAATCTTGTCCCGCATTCTTTACACTTCCACTTAAACTTCTCTGGGTCTTTTTCCAATCCAGTGCACCTTATCTGGTGCCTTTTTAAATGGCTCGGTTGAGTAAACCCTGTCTTATTGCATTTATCACAGGAGAATTTTTTATTTAAGTGAACTGCTTCGAAATGTCTTCGGGCGGTGCGAGCGTGGGCGTATTCCTTATCGCATCTTGTACACGAAAATAATCCGGAATTGGTTACGGAGTAGTGCACATTCTTAACGGTTTCTCGGTTTTTACAAGAATACTTCCGTTTATTTTTAACTTTTGGAGATGAATGCAAAGGTTCGAACTTGACGTCAATTTCTGGAGAAGGAGGATTCAGGTCTTCAGGTTCTGAAGCTTCGAAGGTCATGGAATATGAATTAACTTCTTCAATAACTTCCTGTTTGATTAAAGGAGGATCAGGTTCATTATTTAACACAGCGGGATCAGAGAATTCTTTTGCTTCGTCAGTCCGGACCAAGTTGACTCTCGGGTTGGATAATCTCCTCGAATTTAAACCTGAGAAGTTAATTTTTTATCAGTTAAAAATTAATATAAGCTTTTAAACTTAATTAATTACCTTCAACTTTGTTTAAAATTTCTTTTCTTAATTTATCAACAATCATGAGCTGAGACAGAGACTCCGTGTCACTTGTCATTCTCCTGGAGTAATTTTGAAGAACCTCAGAAGTCCTTGAAACCTCCACTTCATTTTTAAGTTTCCCAAAATAGTAGGAAATTTCCATTTGAATTGACTCCAACTTTTTAAATAGTGATTCCAGGATCCCTCCAAACCCTCCGCATGATGAGCACAAGGTTACGTCCACTTCCGGTGAATTAACCTGCTCATTATCATTTAGTAAAGTTCTCGAAATGGAGGTTAATTCATTGTCCAATTTTAAATTCCGGAAAAAGCTATTCAACTGGAATAAACCATTTCCATTTCCCATTTCACTTTGTTCTACTTTAACAATCTGTCTGAGACAGAAGAAACAACATTGTTTTGTATTTAATTGTAATTTCCTAACTTTACTTGGATTATTTTTAATTTCTGCACAATTCATGGTTATACAGAACTCTGAAATTCTTCTTTTAACTGACTTTTTAATGCAAATGAGAAAAATCTAGTAATTAATCAGTCAAATTAATTAAGCAAGATCATTTCAGCTTTTAATTTTTTGAATAAAATGCTTCTTTGGTATTGCCTTTGGGAGAAAAACGGGTTGAGCGGATGATAAAAAACAAAAACAAATCCTTCTTTTAAAAAAAGCATTGCAGGATAGACAAGAACATCTGTTATTACAGAAAAACTGTGTATTTTGTATTGTATTGACCTTGCTGATCTCTTTCACTTTTTCTGTCTTGGGTTGGCAGATGTTGTTTTTAATTATTACAAAATAACAAATGTCAATTACTAATTGTCATTAAAGTAATTATCAAGCCATGTAGTTATATAATGACGTTGAATTTGCAGTCTCCAGTCAGAATTGAAGGTGAGGTAAACCCTGTAAATAATATTCTAAAATATAAACGCCGTTAAGAATAAAATTTATTTGAAAGATATCCCATGGATTGCTGATCTTCTCCCGGATGGCCTAAATGAATTTGACGAGAAGGACCTTGCAAGCCTCGGCGTTGAACTCTGCCTTGACGCGAGAAAAATCAAAGAATTGAAAGTGGATTTAAAATCAAATGCGATTTCTCCTCGGGTGGCCTTCGCAAAACTTTTAAAGGAATGGGTGGAAATGAACGAGGGGAATGGAGAGGAGGCAAGGATGGAACGACTTGTGGAGGTGTTTAATTCTGAAGGATTGACAAGCGTGGCAGGTAATTTAAAATATTTAACTTTTAATTGGATTGGATTTAATCTCCGTGTTTTTATTTTAGATGAGCTTCAACGAGTTCAGTTCTCACCAGAAAGTACCAGCAATGAAGATGATTAACATTTTCTGTTGATTCCAGGATTGCAAAATTGGCGATTTCAATAATCCTCGGATGAGCAGACTCAACTGACGCGGACTTACCGGAGAATTGCATTCGTTTTAGTTTTTAAAGTTGTGCAATGGTTGATTTAGAAATTGGCTTCCTAAAATGCAATATTATTATGTAATAAAAACATTTTGCTTTCAGTAATTCAGAGTAATATAAAAAATGCAAACGAAATGAAAGTGTGTAAGATATTTATTGAATTTTAATAATTTTAATGTTAACTTATATAAAAATGCATGTAAACTAAAATTAAAATGCTAAAAATTAAAAGTACACAATGTTTTGTAAAGTATGTAACTAGAAAGTATATACGACAAATTCAAACTTAATTCATAATTGTTACCTTGCAATTAAATCAGTATATGTAAACATATTTCATAAATATAATTTTCACTTATAAAATGCAGGATAATTTACAACTAAAACCTTAATTAATGGATACGTTGTGAAGCTATGGAATAATTGTTTTTCATTCAATCTTGCAAGTTGTGATTGTTAAAATATTTTTTGTCGGTTTGTTTCCAGTTTAACTTTTATGCCGGGCGGAATTAACAATGAAGATAAGTTATATTTTAAGTATTGTTTGTTGAATAAACAAATTATTGACATTTTTGTGCAAGTAACAATTCAGTAATAAAAGTTAAGATTTATAAAATTCACAGGGTGATTCCTAAAATCTTTTGTCAGATAAAAGTTGTTTTCCATCTAATCAATAGGATTTCAGAGCAAAAAAGGTTTAAATTCTAACTAATTTTTATTGTGTAATTAATACGCTTTATAAATTAAATGCTTTACAGCATGAAATTCTTCTTAAAGCTCATATCATATACCTAGTAGAAACCTGGAATGTAGGCAGGAACATTTCAAACAATCAATTAAAATGTTTTCAATTAAATATTTAGCTAGTAGAAATATTGCTACGGGGAGGGCAGCATAATTATTTACTGGATAATTAAAAATAGGTTGACTGACTGTTTTACGGTGCATGAAAAAGAAGGAATAATTATCTGCTTTAAACCAAGGCAGAAGTCATCAAATGCAGTTTTATCAACTCGATCTACATTTCGAAATTTTGATCTCTTATTTACAAACCCAGCAAATATGCATTAGGGTTTAGCTTGCCGTTTTAAAGATATTGCGGCCCAGGGTAATTATAAATACATTTTGATACGGGATTTACCGTTATTTAGTAAGGTAAATGACTCCGTCAATTAATGTTACCTTATTAACAGACAAAGCGTGCAGGAACCATGACATGAATTATCAGCTAAAAACGGAACCATATTTAGTATACAAGCAACTTTTGCAAGAAATCAAGGCCACCGGATCTTGATAAACTTTAAAACGAACGGACAAGAGCAAATATTTGTAGGAAGGTTTTATTGTTCTTCAAATCAAAACCGTAAAATTGTTTTTGTGCTATGTACGTATTTCATTTTTTACTGCATCAATAACGAAAGACAAAAATAAAAAATCATCACTTTTGTGGTAGGAATGATGAGAGAGAAATGGTAAATATAGACTCTGCGAATGTGTGAACATTAAAATTCAATAGAGAACAGAGAATTTAAGCTAACCTAGACTAACTTTAATAAAAACTTTATAAATTCATGACGTAATTTATTTATTTTATTTAATAAGCAGTACATTTGCTCATTAATTTTCATATTTCAGCTCTTAAGCCTATCTATTTATATTAAAAACAAAAGCAAGAAATATGAGTTGATCAGTTTATCGTTTCTCACTCGATTACAACAGGAAGAATATATTCCACTTATAACATAAACATGTAAAGAACAAAAAAGCCTTAACCCTTAAAACTTTAAAAGTTTTTAGTATGCACTGTCATGCATTGCATGCATTTTACCAAAAATGGATTGTTTTTTAATAATCTTTTTATTGTTTTCCTTTTTGAGCAAACGAAAAATTGTTTATTGAAATTGTCCATACCGGTAACGGTTATGTAAATTCAAAGGAAAAATAACGCCATCGAGTCAATATGAAAATTGGCTGAGGATAGAAAGTGTCATCGCAAGAAAAAAAATTAACTATAATATTTTAGGTTAATATATAAGATAAAACTCACTAATAATCCATACCTAACGCAATTTAAACTTAAAACTAAAGAGTAGATGTATTTATAATTTAAAAAGTTTTATCCGAATTCGCATTAACATTTCAAAGTTTTTAAGTAAAAAATTGCAGAGCACCAGACGTATTCAGCAAGAACAAAGGTGAATTACGAAATAATTTTACTTTGAATTACAATACTATTGCCATAAAATTACGTATTCAACATGGTTCCCTTTGGTATTCAGCTCCAATGTTTCGGTGGACGAACCGGTATCATCTAAAGACGACAGTAGAAGAAATAGGCAATGAGTAGCTGCTCGGAGAGCACTGCCCTGCGTCTCAATTATTAGAAAATCGTAAAATCATGTAAATATTTTAATACTTATTCTATTTGAATATAGGCTTTAGTAATTATCCTTCATATTATAGCAATAACAGTTTAATGAAACAGATGTGTGAGTAAGGTTGTAGGTTAATGATTATATTATTGCGCATGAATATTATAAGCGTATAATGAAGATTTCTAATGTCTGAATGAATAATAATTAAGCTCTTTAATTACTTTTGTTTTATATATAAACCCAAAACATTGTTAATCCAATTTTTTTCATAGGATGTTATCGTATTAAATCGTATTTACCTTGCGCTATTTGGCAATCTTGATGAATACCGAATAAAATGTAGAAAATTATTTATTTTTTCATCGTTCAAAACTAACATTAGTGAACAGGTGTAATTGTCACTATGTTTTACTTTAAAAACTTATTAACCTAGGTTAAACCCTGATAGCAATTACTAAAATCTACCTTAAATCTAGTATATTTGTAAACAGGCATTTTTATTAGCATGTGTTACGACTGATCGTACGGATGTCCATGATAAATAAATCTTTGTTACAACTTTAAATTCAGTGGCTATAAATAATTATTCTATGTTAATTATTTAATCTTTCTGTGTCGAATGTGGTACTGAGTTGTGTTAGGTCTTTTAACATCTATGCAAATAAATAATTAATGGATAAGGGCGGGTTGTCGGTGGTTTAATTATATTTAATTCAGGTGTGAATCAACCTGCAAAGAACTTAAAAATAGTTAACAATGTTTTGGGTTTATATATAAAACAAAAGTAATTAAAGAGCTTAATTATTATTCATTCAGACATTAGAAATCTTCATTATACGCTTATAATATTCATGCGCAATAAT